>PVIH01014369.1:0-54093 GCA_004025045.1 Sigmodon hispidus | reverse complement strand
TGGATTTGGCCAGAAGTGGAGACTGATCTAAGCATTATTGGGTCAGTGGGACCATAGGACTGTCTGCTCCCTGCCCAGGGAGGGGATGGGGAGTTGCAGAGAAGAAAAATGACCAGATGTGTTGGGAGGGGGAAGAGACCTTGAATAAGGATATATAGGGAAAGCTGAACACAAAGAAAATATATGTGTAGCAATCTTAAAAAAAAAATCAAATTGGAAGAATAAACATTCAGCAAATGCATAAAAAAAAAGAAAACAAGAAAAAGCCTTTGACAATATCCAACACGCTTTTGAGAAAAGTCTTGGAGAGATCAGAGATACAAGGATCATACCTAAACCTAATAAAAGAAATACACAACAAGCAGGCAGCCAACATCAAAGTAAATAGAAAGAAACTTAAATCAACTCTTTTAATATCAGGAACAAGAATTTGCTGAATGTGCTGTCTACTGTTTTGAATTTATTCAATATAGTACTGGAAGTTCTAGCTAGAATAAAAAGACAACAAAAGGAGGTCAAGGGGACACAAATTGGAAAGAACAAAATCAACCTTTTGATATTCACAGATTACATAGTAACATAGCTAAGTGACCCACAAAATCCTATCAGGCAATTTGCACAGCTAATAAACACCTTCAGTAATATGGTGGGATACAACATTAACTATAAAACATAATAGCCTTTCCATATACAAATGATAAATGGATTGATAAGTTTATCTGATAAACAAGTGTTTTTACAATAGCCATAAATAATATAAAATATCCTGGGAATGACTCTAACCAAAAAAAAGTGAAAGACATATATGACAAGAACTTAAAAACTTTGAAGAATAAAATTGAAGATGATATCAGAAAATGCAAAGATCTCCATGCCCATGTATAGGTAAGATTAACATAATAAAAATGTCGTTCTTACAAAAGCAATCTACAGATTCCATGTAATCTTCATTAAAATCACAACAAAATTACTCACAAACCTAAAAAAAAATCAATATTCAACTTTATATGGAAAAACAAACAAAAACCAGAATAGCTAAAACAATCCTGAACAATAAAAGAAATTCCAGAGGCATAATCACTTCTGATTTTGAGCTTGCCTATAGAGCTATAGTAATAAAAACCGCTTGATATTGCCATAAACATAGACACATGGATTAATGGATTTGAAGAAAAGAACACTGACATAAATCTGCACACCTATGAGTACCTGATTTTTGACAAAGTAGCCAAATTTTTACAATTGAAGAAAGCACCTTTAAGAAATATTGCTGTCATAACTTAACGTTAACATAGAAGATAGCAAATAGATCCATATCTATGGCCATGTACACAATTAAACTCCAAGTGGATCAACGATGTCAACATTATATCCAGTTACATTGACCCAAATAGAACAGAAAATAGTAAATATCACGGGAGACTACTTCCTGATTATAATGCCTTTAAATCAACCACTGTGATAGACAATTAATAAATGGAAATTTCTAAAATAGAAAGGCTTCTGTAAGGCCAGAGGCATGATCTAAGAAACAAAATGGTAGCCTACAGAATGGACAAAGATCTTCACCAACCCATCTCATAGAGCACTAATCTTCAAAATATATAAAGGACTCAAGAAACTAGACATCAAATTACCAAATAATTCAATCATTAAAATGGAGTAGAGTTTTAAAGAAATAATTTCAACAGAAGAATCTCAAATGGCCAAAAGACATTTAAAAACTTGCTTAACATTCTGTCATCACAGAAATGTAAATTAAAATGACTCAGAGATATCATCTTACACTTGTCAGAATTGGTAAGATCAATAACACTGATGAAAACTTATACTGGAGAGGATTCAGAGTAAGGGGAATACTTATAGACTTGTGGTTGGAGTGCAAACTTGTACAGCTACTCTGGAAGCCACTGTAGTACATTTTCTTTTCTTTCTTTATTTTTTAAATTAAATTTTAAAATTTTTTTAGTGTTTTTTATTTATTTTGTGTTTATCAAGAAAAACAGTAAAATGAATTTAAAATGCTGATAAGTTAACAATAACCGTAAAGAAAATAAAAAACATAAGCATGACTTATCAAGGGTGATAAAGCAAATAAGTTTGCTACACATAAAATTACTTTGTGTTCAGCTTTCCCTCTGAATTTTTTTTCTATTCCTATATATTCTTACTCAAGATCCCTTCCCCCTCCCACCACATCAGGCCATTTTCTCTTCTCCACAACTCCCCATTCCCTCCCTGGGCAGGGAGCAGACAGTCCCATGGTCCCACTGACCCAATAATGCTTAGTTAAGTCTCCACTCCTGGCAAATCTAGTTTTGTCCCACCTCCCTCAAGAGTGAGTCAGTTGTTCCTATAGGTGGAGTGGGATCTGAAGGGTCAATCCACGGTGTTTCTGATCTCAAGCTGTTCAGTGGTTGTGGTTTGCAGCTTGGGCATGCTTGGCTTTTTCCTTGTTTATTTGTTTAGAGACCACTAATGAGTGAGTACACCCCTGCTTATCTTTCTGAGTTTGTGATACCTTGCTCAAGAGGATATTCTCCAAATCCATCCATTTGCCTACAAATTTTAGGATATCATTTTTTTCTTACTGCTGAGTATTATTCCATTGTGCAGATGTACCACAGTTTGTTAAGCCATTCTTCAGTTGAGGGACATCTAGGTTATTTCCAGGTTCCTGGTATTACAAGTAATGCTGCTATGAACATAGTTGAGCTACATAAACCCAGCCACTTTGAACTTGATAGAAAAGAAAGTGTGAAATACAGTTCTACGAATTGGCACAGGCGACTACTTCATAAATATAACACCAGTGGCACAGACACTAAGACCAACAATCAATAAGTGGGATCTCCTGAACCTAGAAAGCTTCTGTAAAGCCAAGGACACTGTCAATAAGACAAAATGACAGCCTACAGAATGGGAAAATATTTTCACCTACCCTACAAGTGATAGAGGACTGATTTCTAAGATATATAAAGAGCTCAAGAATCTAGAGCCCAAAACCTTGAATAACCCTATCAAAAAATGGGGTTCAGATCTAAAAAGGGAATTCTCAGCAGAGGAATTACGAATGGCTGAAAGGCACCTGAAAAAGTGCTCATTATCTTTAGCATTCAGAGAAATGCAAATCAAAACAACTTTGAGATACCACCTAACGCCTGTTAGATTGGCTAAGATAAAAGGCACAGAAGACAGCCTATGTTGGAGAGGATGCGGATCAAGGGGAACACTACTCTATTGCTGGTGGGAGTGTAAGCTTGTTCAGCCACTTTGGAATGCAATATGGTGGTTTCTCAGAAAATTGAAAATCAATCTGCCCAAAGACCCAGCAATACCACTTCTGAGTATATACCCTAAAGAAGCACATTCGCACTCCCCTCAAGACCCAGTAATACAACTCTTGGGCATATACCCAAGGGATGCCCAATTATGCTACAACAACACTTGCTCAGCTATGTTTTTTCTAGCATTATTAATAATAACCCCAAGCTGGAATCAACCTAGAAGCCCCTCAACTAAAATATGTAAAAAGAAAATGAGGTTCATTTATTCAATTGAGTATTACTCAGCAGTAAAAAGTGATGTCATCATCAAATTTGCATGCAAATGTATGGACTAGAAACAAATTATCCTGGGTGAGGTAATCAAGTACAAGAAACACAAACACAATGTGTACTCACTCATAAGTGGATAGTAGATGTAAAGTTAATAATAATCAGGCTACACTCAACATCCCTAAAAAATAGATAACATGGAAGACACACATAGTGATGCATGGATTGCTTTGGGAACAGGAAATAACTAAAGTCTTCTAGATAACCTGTGTTCAGGGTGGACTAGAGGGGTGGGAATATTTTATCAGTACATGAGGAATCAGGATAGTTGAGTTGGAAGAGGGACTAAGAGGAAGAGCAACAAAGGAGATGCCAGGATAAAGGGGCAATTTTGGGCTTAGAAAGAAACCTAGTGCTAGAGATGCTCCCAGGAATCCACAAGGTGACCCCAGCTAAGACTCTTAGCAACAGTGGAGTGAGTGAATGAACTGGTCTTCTATAATTAAATTCCTAATTTTTATCATAGAACATTTATACAGTAAATGATGAAGGAGATTCAGTGATCTACAGCCAAGCTCTCAGCTGAGGTCTAGGAATACAGTTGAAGAGAGGGAAGAGGGATGCTATAAGCAAGAAGAGGTCAAGATCATAAAGAAGAAACCTACAGAGACAGCTGACCTAAATTTGTGGGAACTCATGGATTCTAGAGAAACAGAGAGATTTGCTATGGGACTGACCTAGGCCCTCTGCAAATGGGTGCCAATTGTGAGTCTTAATCTGTTTGTGGGGACCCCAGCAGTAGGACGAGAATCTGTCCCTGATACATGCCATGGCTTTTTGAAACTTATTTTCCATGGTGGGATGCCTTTTTTAGCCTTGATATATGGATGAGAAATTTAATCCTCCCTAAACTTAATGTGCTATGCTTCTAAGGTTTCCATGAGAGGCTTTACCATTTCTGAAGAGTAGAATGTGGAGTAAAGGGGTGTGGGAGAAGAGAACAGAAGGGGAGGAGGGAATGGAAACTGTGGTTGGCATATAAAATAAGTAAAAAACCTCAACAATAATAAAACAAAAATATGCACACCTTTTTATGACTTCTTTGGTACTACTTTTGCCTCTTTTCTAACTCTTATTCAAGTGGAAGGATCTCTCTATTCATATAATTTAATAGATCATCTAGGTTATCTGACCTTAAGATTTTCTACAATGTTCCAACATTTTAGCTCAGAACTTAGTAAAAGGCCCATGGTCCCTCAAATATGATACCATAAAATAGGTAATCACATAGAACTGAAGTTCAGGTTGTATGTTAAAACTTTATTATGCAGCTTAGTTGCCACATTTCATGTGTAGATACTTCATATTTTGACATGATATTCAAAGAGTAAAAGACAGCTTTGTAATCTTGTGGATATGTTTGTAGTTGCAAATAAGCTACATAAATTTAATGAATATATTTAGCTTTATCATTTGTGATTCTAAACCTGTAAGAATAATTTATTTTTGGTCTTAACAAAATAAAATAGCATTTTGGGGCAAAGATGCAAAAAAATAATCCTCCACTTGATGCCAAGATACAGAAGACCTCCATGGCCACCAAAGCCTTCCCCTTAGTGCTGTGGTAGACAGCTAGAAAGGTGATCCAAACACTGCAGAACACCAGCATGCTGAATGTTAGGAATTTTGCTTCATTGAATGTGTCTGGCAGATTCCTGGCCAGGAAAGATACAGTGAAACTTGCTAGGGCAAGAGAGCCCAAGTATCCAAGGACACAGTAGAAAGAAACTACTGAACCTTTGTTGCAAACAATAATGATGTGGCCATGTTCTATGTGTACATCAGCATCAACAAATGGAGGAGAAGTTCCTACCCACATTCCACAGAAAATTATTTGAATTATAGTGCAAATAGGGATGATGTAGTTAGGTGCTCCTAAAACCAGCAGTGACCTCATTCTTCTGTCCGGAACAGTTACCTTGAATGCCAGAACTACAGTAACAGTCTTTGCCAAGACAGTAGAGGTGGCCACAGTGAACACAATTGCAAATGTGATCTGCTGTAATATACAGGTGACTGTATGTGGATGACCAATGTAGAGCAAGGGACAGAGAAAGCAAAAGATGAGGGAAATAAGTAGAACATAGCTGAGAGCTCTGTTATTGGCCTTGACAATGGGAGTGTCTTGATGTTTCAAGAAGACACATAATACTACAGCTGTGAGAGCAGAGAAGCACAGAGCCAAGCACGCCAGAGATATTCCCAAAGGATCTTCATAAGCCAGAAAGGTCACAACTTTTTTGAGGCAGTGTGTTTGATATTTGTTGGCATACTGATCATATGGACACTTCATACATTCATCCATGTCTAGTACAAGAAGGATATTATTATCAGTTTTTATTTTTCTGTATTGTGTACAAGATATGCAAAATACCACTTTATTAAACAAATAAACAGGCAAATTATTCTTACCTCCTGTGAAATATGAAAATTAAGTATAGTTGATTCATAGGGTTTTATCCCATTTTTTGAAGCTCATTATTTTATAAAAGCCATTATACATATTTATTTTACACATTTATAAAGTTCTTAATATTTTTAAAAACAATAATGTACTATACTATAATATTTACATTTCTGCAACAGCATAGCTTGAATTGTTTGGAAAGCAAATTGTTGTTATTCATGGTTTTTATCTTGTATGCAAAACAGTAACTTAGAAGAAGTTACTCCTATGAATCTTATGGTCTAACTATAAGGCACAAATTTGGCTCCACATTAATGGTCTCGTATGGATCCTTGGATATATAAACTGTACCTATTTTACATATTTGAAAAAGGACTTGGAGACTATCCTTCTGAGTGAGGTATCACAAATTCAGAAAGATAAGCAGGGGTATACTCACTCATTAGTGGACTTTAAACAAAAATCTAAGAATGTCCAAGCTGCAAAGCAAGTCACTGTAAAGTTTGGGATCTGAAACACCTTGGCCAGGCACCTTGGAGCTCATTCCCTCCAGAGAAACACCTGACTCAGTCTTGATTTTGGAATGAGGAAGGCATATCTGCTTGGAGTGGATGCTGAACTAACCCATCTTGGTACCTTGGGACCTCCTGCCCTAGCAGGGGAGGAGATAATGTGATGGTGAGAAGAGTGAGTGACAGGGAGGGGTGGGAGGAGCAAGAGAGTCTGAACAAGGGGACACATGGATAAAAAATATGACTTCATTCATAAAAATAATAAAAAAGAAAAAAAGTAAAGAACCTACAATAAACACCTTATTAGACTAATGTAATTCCTAAAGTATTTTAAATATATGTCCTTATACAAATAAATGAGTATAGTCTTCACCCCTCTTTATGCATCATGGGAACTTATTTTGAAGCAGACATGGATCATTAGGGAAAACCACAAACAATGAAAACTTAGTTATTAAGTCTAGCTAACTGACTATGTCTACAATATTACTCTGTCACTTAAGGCTTATTGAAAATCACAGAATATCTGGTTGGAGAGATTGTAAAAGCTACTTCACAGAATTTGATGTGAGACTATGTCTCCTACCAACATCACAAGCAACACACACAAAGTCTCACTGACATGTCTGCTTAAACAAATGCTGAACAAGGACAAATGCAATAAACATCAAACATAGTGGTTACAACACTATGCAGAGAATTATAGACAGCTAAAAAGTATTGGAAATGAAATAGATCACCTTCCCCATAGAAGAGCAAACCAATTGATTATCTTTGAATAACAAAATGGTCAGGTCTAAAAACATAACAGCTATATTATATAAACTAAACAGGTTGTCAGGTTGTATATAGAAATATATGTATACACATAAACTATTTTATGTAATATAAATTAGTAAAAGAAAATAGGCCAGTAGTTTGAAAGAGAGTGAGGAGGGGTTATGGGAAGTTTTGGGGAAAGGATAACTATAGAGAAAATGATAAAGTTGTACTCTAATCTAAAAAGAAAGCAAAAATTTTTTGATAATGTTAAGAAAGTCAGAAACATGAACAAATTACTACCTAAATTTTCTACAGGTCAAAATATTATATTTGCTTTATATTTCAATGCATAAAATTTAAATAGGGTATATTATTTGCCAGTTTTACTAATTTCTATAAAATTTGATTTCTCAAGGTTCCTGATGTGCTAGTATTCACTGAGAAACACTATGTTCATGATAATGTTCCATATCTCAAGGATATAATTTTGTAACCTAGTACTGGATGGAGGCTGAGTGCTTTCTTGTTTCTATCTTTATAATTTATACAGCCACATAATCATGTTTTTTCAGTTCCACTAAGCCAGCAGATGAAACTGAGAAATGATGTTGTCTAACCAAGTGTCAGGGACCAAGACCCTGGCTTGAGCCTCTAGGTCTCTAGCTAAAGGATCCCATGGGAACTGACTGAGAAACAAACCACTGAGCCAGCATGATGTTCTCCCAAGTATAATAGACATTCTCCCAAGTAAAATAGATGTTCTCCCAGGTAGAATAGATATTCTCCCAAAGTAAAATAAATGTTATGGTTTGCGTCACAGTAACAGAGAAGTAACTATAAAGAATAGAATAACAGGAACATTCTATGGCTTGGTTACTTAGCAGTCCTCCCATAAAGGTAGCTCTAAAGAATAGAATAGCAAGAACATTCTATGGTTAGGTTACCTAGCAACTCTCCCCTGAAGTAAGACCAGTCACCTTACCCTGCCAATATCCTGCTCCCCTGGCCAGCTTCCTGCAGGTGTTTGAAGATTGCCCCCTCACCATATTCTGCTATATAAGCATGTTTAGAATCATAATAAATCGCGGCTCCATCAGACTCCCATTTGACATGCTGCCTTCCTTTGCGTCTCCCGTCCCTTCATTCTCCCTCGTAGGTGGTCTCCTGTGTTGAAGTCCCGCAGGTCGGGGCAACCAAGTACTTAGTCTCTTCCATTAAAGGATATACATACTGTTTCAATTTGTATATTCTCCCTGATTTTTTCTGAACACTGTTATCTGAACTAGTAAATATAAGTACTGAATATGTCCATTTTGTATGTATTTAAAAATTATTATGCATTATTAAATGTATTTTAAAGCTTTAAAAATATTGGTAGGAAGAAGGAAAATGAGTATAATCTGTTTAGTATACTTGTGTTCAATGAACACAAAAGTCGACAAACTTAAACATCTAATTTAAATTGAATATATGATATAGAATCATTTGAATAAATATATTCTTATTAATTTTATTCATTGCTTAACTGCATTTAAGTGATTTATTTTTTATTTCTGCTAAGTTCTTAAGTATATTTAATATTTTACTGTAATTTTTATAATATGTATTTTGTCTTCACAATTCTTTTGTTCAAATCATATAAAATCATTTACATTTGATTTGATTATTAAAACCCTAAGTTAATTATTTAGTAGTTGATAAGAAACTACTTCAAACATAATTAATTCCATCCTTGAGTTACTTGATACACTAGCAATAATATGACTTCTAATATTTCTAAAAAACTCAATATAGATACACAAATTAATTAAAAATTCTCCATTTATACTTGTTATGACCATTATAGTAAATGATTTCATTCAGAGGTGAATATCTTGGGCTCCAAACCCAAATGTGAAATATAATACTACTTAAAAAAATATAACAATGATCGTATCAATCTACCATAGCACACAATAAAAAAACACATTTCTAAAATATGATATATTACTGAGCATCCAATTCTTGTTAGAGACTTTGGGTGATACTTGGAAAATATGGATGATGTGATGGTTTGAGTGTAATTGCCCCCTGTCATCTCATGGGGAGTGGAACATTGGGAGCTGTGGCTTTGTTGGAGCAAGCATGGCCTTGTTGGTGAAAATATCACTGATGTTTGGGCTTTTAGGTTTCTCTTGATCAGGCTCAGGGTGACACCCAATTCACTTCCTGTTTCTTTCAGATAAAGATGTAGAATTTTCAGCTCCTTCTCCTGCACTATATCCTCCTTCAGCACCATGTCTCACTTCATGCCATCATATGTTATCAATATAATGGACTGAACCTCTGAACTGTAAGCCATTGCAATTGAGTGATTGTTCTTTATAAAATTTTTCATGGTCATATTGTCTCTTTATAGTAATAGAGACCCTAACTAAGGCATAAATTGTTACCTGGGTCTGGGGTATTGTTGTAATTATCATGACCATACTTTTGTTTAAATGAATATCAACCTTTGGACTATACATTAGAACAGCAGATGGATGTTTCAAGTGGTTGTAAATGGACAGCGTAAAAGATAGTGGTGATGAGTGTCATTTGATAAACTGTGAGGGCCTAGATTAAGAGCTTTAAAGAAAAAGAATATTAATATACAACACAAGGAGATAATTCTTGTGATATTTTGATGAAACACATAGCTGCTTTTTACTCATGTTTTGAGAGTCTGCCTAAAGCTAGAGTTTTGGATTAATTATGTTGGCAGAGAAATTCTCAAAACAGTCTAATATTGAGAAAACGACAAACAACCCCTCACAAAACCATGATGTGCAGTTGGTTATTGCTACTGAAGATTTATAATAAATAGTAGTAACCGAAGAAGGTAAAATACAAATTGTACAATTTGAGGAAAAAGGGAACACTGGGAAGTAGAATGGTGCTAGATCATTCAGGAAATAAATAGATTAAGAAATACAAAAGAAAAATGAGTGGTGACCTCAGGACAAGATCCCATCCAGCTAAGTTTCTAACTTTTAAAATGTAATTAATGAAAAATGTAGTATCTGTACAAATAAGTGTGGTGGTGTATACCTTTAATCATAGCACTTTCTAGGCAGAGGTTGAAATATATTTAAGTTGAAAGTCAGCCTGGACTATAGAACCAGTTTCTGGACAGCCAAAGTCAGGAATTAAAGGAAATTATTAAAAAAAAGAAAGTTCATAAAAATATAATTTAATAAGGGAGGCATTTTTATGCCCCAACAAGTAAAGCAGTATATTATTTCAAATAGCAATGTTAATGAGTCTTTTAAGCTTATAATGAGATTTATCATTTTTCCTCACAAAGGCTTGAGAACTATAGTAATATGGTAGAAAGTAAACAATCCGTTGATTATTTTGTTAAAGTATAGACTTACTTGTCATGTTTGAAATTTCATTTTCTGGACAGGGGTTGCAATCAAAACAACAGATAGCTTTTTCCTGCTGAGGGAATTTTCTGAGTCCTGGACTGCAAGGCTTGCTGCATATTGAGGGTGGAACCTGTGAAAAATCAGATGCGTTTAAGAAATAAAGAGCTTAACATATATACCAAAAGCACCAGTTTCACAATATGGAGCCATTAAAAAAATCTTATTTTTTCACAAGTATATCATATTATAAAGCATAATTTCAAGACCTTCTAATGCTGCTCTTTTCCTCCAGATACAGTTACACACCCTTCTTACTTGTGCTGCACCAGAACACCAGGTACAGCCTTCCCTTCCCCTACTCATATCTCCCACTCATCTCACAGACCATTGCTTCTAACCTCCCTTTCCTCACTTATTACTGTATCCCCGCTCCTAACTCTAGCAGACATGCCCTGATTAATCAGGTGCCATACCTGCCAGAAAACCAGGTAGCATTCTGGAAGCCTATTACTCTCTCTTCTTAGATACAATACTGCATATTGTCTTTAGTCCTGCAAAAGAATGTCATGTACAGTCCTTCTTCATCTCTGCCCACATATCCTCTGTGTCATATAAACTATCCACTATAAAGCAATCTCCTCTCATTACTAAATCCGATTCCCCAACTGTAGTAGGGTTCTACCTTCTAATGTTAACATGTAGATTGAAGAGAGACTTGCCTGCAAATTCTTTCTACTACTCCTAAAATGCAGTTCTTTTGTCTCATTTCAAGCTCTGTAGACAGAGACCTTCTGTGTTCTCTAATTTGTTTCTGATGCCATCTCTTAAAGAATCACACAGACATTCTCTTCCAACCTTTTTTTCCTCAACTCATTCCAATTACCTAGCCAGTATCACCATCAGTAATTCCTTGTGAACAAAGAAGGAGAACCGGCCAGGATAATTGGCAACACACAGATATGACATGCTAAACAACCTCAGAAACAGAAACCAAGGAGCAAAACACCTAGCAACAAAGACAAATTCAAACATCAGCAACAAGAATTATACATATCCAAAACCCAGATGCCAGATTTCAACATAAAAATTAATCAACAATAGCCAAGACAATATCTTTATTAGAGCCCAGCTATCATACCTCATAAGGCCCCAAATACCTTAGGAATATGACAGAGGTCCCTAAATATTATGTTAATGACTGCATTAAAGAAGTACAGGAAAACACAAGAAGACAGTATAAGGAAAAATAACTGTCTAAGAACTGAAAATGGAAATAACATCAATAGAGGTAACAAAGTCTGAGGTAATTTTGGAAATAAAAAAAAAATAGGAACTGTATGATATGAGCTATAGAAAAAATTCATTAACAGAATACAAGAGATAGGTGAGATAATATAAAACATTGAAGATATGATAGAAGAAATGAAAGTACATATGAAAGAAATTGTTATATTAAAAAGAAACATCTTGACATAAAATATCCAAGAAAGCATGGACATTATAAAAAGAAAATGCATAAGATTAATAGGTCAAGAAGAAGGAGAAAAAACTCAGCTCAAGGGCCTAGAATATGTTTTCTACAAAATCATCAATTTTTAAATGTAAACAGATGAGTATAAAGGTACAATAAGCATATGTAATACCAAATATATCAAAACAGAAAAGAAAGTGGCTTTGCCATGTAACAATCAAATCACTAAGCATACAGGGAGGGGAAGGAGAGTCTGAACAAGGGTATACATGGATAAAAATGTGAGTATATTCATAATAATAAAAAGAAATAACAGTAAAATTGACAAGAAAAAGACAAATTAACAGATAAAAAGAAGTTTATTAGAATTATACTTAATTTTCAATAGAGACTCTAAGAGCCAAAAGGACCTAAATTGCAGTCATACACTCTACCAGAAACCACATAAGCTATCTCAGACTACACCATCCAGAAAAATTTTTATTCACAATTACTGGAGGAAATAATATATTCCATAATAGAGTCAAATTTAAACATTATCTATCTACAAAACTAAGGTGCTAGAAGAAAAAAACAATCCAAAAGAAAGTTAAAAATATATATAAAGTGATAAAAAATAATTTCCCATGTAATTAGCCCTTGCTGGGGAGGAGATGGGAAGATATGGAGAAGAGAGAGTGACTGGAGGGTGTGGGAGGGGAAAGGGACCTTGAATAAGGATATACATGAATAGAAAATGCGACTTTATTCATAAGAAAAAAGGAAAAGAAAAAGAAAACCAGGAAATGCTTTCCACTATACAAATAAACTGAAAGAAATAAAGTCATATGTTTATCTTGTTAGGCCAAAATTTCCTCTGGCAAAATTTAACATCTCTAATTTAACCTTACAGGTCTGAAGATATTAGGGATACAATGGACATTCATAAATATAATGAAGGTAAGTGACAGTATGTCTATTGCCAATATTAAAATAAATAGAAACTGAATATTCTTCAAATAAAATCAGTAGCAATACAAGCTTGTTATTCTCCCCATATATATTAAATATAATATTTGATGCTTTAGCTAGGATAATCAGACAATTGATATATATAAAGACAATCCAAAGTATCATTATTTGCAGATGATAGGGTAGTATATTTAAATGACATTTAACAGTTCACCAGGGAACTCTTACAGCTGATAGACATTTTTAACAAAGTGGTTAGATACAGTATTAAGTAAAAATAATCAGTAGTCTTTCAATGCACAAATGGCAAGCAGAAAGAAGTCTGGAGGGTGACACCTTTTAGAGTGGCTAAGATAAAAGACACAGAGGACAGCCTATGCTGGAGAGGATGCAGAGCAAGGGAAACACTCTTCCATTGTTGGTGGGAGTGTAAGCTTGTTCAGCCACTTTGGAATGCAGTAAGGAAGTTTCTCAGAAAATTGAGAATCAATCTTCCCAAGGACCCAGCAATACCACTTCTGGGTGTATACCCTAAAGATGCACAGTCACACTCCACAGGAATTAGCTCAACTATGTTCATAGCAGCATTATTTGTAATAG
This sequence comes from Sigmodon hispidus, assembly GCA_004025045.1. Classification (NCBI taxonomy): domain Eukaryota; kingdom Metazoa; phylum Chordata; class Mammalia; order Rodentia; family Cricetidae; genus Sigmodon; species Sigmodon hispidus. Next base: position 40,384 of record PVIH01014369.1, on the reverse strand, counting down.
CAAGAACCTGGAAACAACCTAGATGTCCCTCAACTGAAGAATGGATTAACAAACTGTGGTACATCTACACATTGGAGTACTACTAAGCAGTAAGGAAAAATGATACCCTAAAATCTGCAGGCAAATGGGTGGGTTTGGAGAATATCCTACTGAGTGAGGTATCACAAACTCAGAGAGATAAGCAGGGAATGTACTCACTCATTAGTGATCTCTAAACAAACAAACAAGAAAAAAGCAAAGCATGCCCAAACTGCAAACCACAACCACTGAACAGCTTGGAATCAGAAACACCCTGCACTGACACCTTGGATCCCACTCCCCCTAGAGGAACACCCGACTCACTCTTGAGGGAGGGGGGAGAAAACTGGATCTGCCAGGAATGGAGACTGAACTAAGCAATATTGCGTTAGTGGGACCATGGGACTGCCTGCAGCCTGCCCGGGGAAGGGATGGGGATTTGAGGATAAGAAAGAATGACCTGATGTGGTGGGAGGGGGAAGGGACCTTGAATAAAGATATACAAGGTTAGAAAGTGTGACTTCTTGGTTAATAACAACAACAATAATAATGATAATAATAATAATAATAATAATAATAATAATAATAAAAGGAAAAAAATAAAAAAAGAAAGTCTGGAAAACAACACCTTTTACAAATAATATAAAATATCTTGAGTAAACTCTAACTAAATAAGGGTAGTATTTCTAAAATAAAAGCTTGAGTCTTCAGAGAAATAAATTGTAGAAGAAATAAGAAAGATCTCTCATTATCATAGGTTGGTAGAGTTAACAGAGTAAAATGGACATTCTGCAAAAGCAATCTACAAATTCAATGCAGTTTTCAAAAAATTCCAACACAATTCTTCACAGACCTAAAAAGTACAATTTTCAACTTCATATTGACAAATAATAACCTAACAGTAGCTAAATAATCATAAAACAAAATAGATCTGGTAGAAATATTATCATCCCAGATTTCAAGTTGTGCTACAGAGCTATAATAATTAAAATCACATGGTATTGAAAAAAAAATCTGACATGATGAACAATGGAAATTTATTGCAGACAGACTTAAGTTCAGACACATATGAAAACCTGATTGTTGATAAAGAACCCACACACACACATTTTTAAAAAGACAGCATCTTAAACAAGTGGTACTGGTCAACCTGGACATATGCATGTAGATACACTCATATTTATCACTCTGTAAAAACATCAAGTTCAAGTAGATTAAGTACTTCAATATAAAAACAAGTAAAATAAACCTAAAAGAAGGGAAAAGTGGAAAAATAGACTTGAAAGCACTGGAAAGAAAAATGACTTTCCGAGCAGAATACTGATAATGAAGGCACTAAACAAATGGGATTTTGTGAAAGTGAAAATTTACATAAGGTAAACAACAATATCAATTGGACAGAGAGGCAGTTTACAGAATAAAGTAAAATTTTTATCAACCCCACTTTTTATAATGGATTCATATAAAAATATAAAAGATACTTATGACACACAAATAATAAATTAATAGAAAACAAAATAATCTAATTATAAAATGGGAAACAGACCTACACAGAGAATTCTTAATAGAGAATTTCAAATGGCTGAAAAACACTTAAAGAAATGTTTGACATACATAGTTATCAAGGAATTACCAAGAAAGTCTACTTTGAGATTTCATTTTACACCTGTCAAATTTGTAAGTTTAACAACAGAAGTAATATCTCATGCTGGTAATGATATAAAACAAGGAAAACATTCCTTTTTACTGGTGGGAGTACTAATTGTACATTCAGCATATAAATCGAAATGGCAATTTTTCAGAAAGATGAGCATATGTCAGTTTCTAGGCCCAGCTATACCATTTTTGAATATAGACCCAAAGAACATTTCATACTACCACAAAGACACTTAATCAACTTGGTTCAATGAAGCTCTTTGTTCATAATAGTCAGACACTAGAAACAACCTACATGTATGTTAAGAGAAGAATGGATAAAGAAATGCATACTTACACAATAAAATATTACTCAGGAGTTAAATAAAATGATGTTATGAAATTCTAAGTCAAATAATTGGAACTATAAAAACCCTCATTATGAGTGAGGTAATCCAGGCATGGAAAGATAAATGTAGCATGTATTCACTTAAAAGTGGATATCAACTTTTAAGTAAATAACCAAGACATAGTCTATGGACCCAGAGAAGTTAGGTAAAGAGGTGGCATGAAGCTGCACAGGGATCTTTCTGTGAGGGAGAAGTAGAATACATTATATTTGCAGACTGGGGTCAGGTAAGAATAAGAGTGTGGTAATCAGATATGAAGTGATAGGGTGGAGGGAATAGATTCCTGGATAGATAGGGTAGGTCATAATTAGACACCTGGAATTAAGAAGGCTTTTGGGGTTGGTGGTGTGAAAATTTAAAATAATGAAAACTTCCTGAAATATATGAAAGTGATCCTAATGAGGACTCCTAGCAATGGGTAATAAAGAGTTCCAAATTACCATCCTTGTAGTGAAGCTAGAATATAAATTATTGACTAGGTTACATACAATCAAATTGTTGTCCCAAAGGGCCCCACAGAAATCTCCAATCGAGGCTGTTGCTAAGACAAGACATTACTCTCAGCCAACTAATAGTGTGGTACCCTTGCAGAGAACAACATCTACACAATCATTGAAAACAGATAAGTTGGCCTGTTCTTTAGAACTTAGGTCTTAAGGCAAAACCCATGCTCCTCCACTTCCACATATTACTGTCCTAGTTGCAGACCAATGGGTAAAATCCCTGTAGGCAGGCCTCCCCCCATCTCCCCTCTTTAGACTCTGGAATCTACAAATCCCACTATCTCCCCGAAACCTATGCAACTTCTGAAACCTTAGCATTTCTTTGAGACACAGAGTGTAAGAGTTCCCATTGGATCAAGAGCCTCTGCCTGAAACACAAAATTTGCCAGCCGCTGTTGTTACAATAATTCCAATTGGACCAAGAGCTCTAATTGGTCTAAGAGAAGCCTGCTGAGTTACAAAAACCACCAGATTTGATTGAACAAAAAGTGACTATTGGACCAAACGTGGCTCCCTGAGATACGAACACAGTCAAAAATGATTGAATTAAGAAAAGCTTCCTAAGACACAGATACCAGTTGCACCAGTTGGCAAAAGAGATGGATTTGACTTCAGTGCAAGAATTCATAAAACAACATAAGAAAAAATATGGCACTACAAACTCTAAAAGTTCTAGAACAGTAAGACCTGAGCATCATAATGTAGAAGAAGCAAAAGAAAACAACTATAAAAATAACTTCATGAAAATGATAGAAGGCTTTAATAAAATAAAACTCCCTCAAGAAATTGAGAAAAATCTGAAAAATATATTAGAAGAAATCAATAAAACCATTGAAGAAAGCCACGAAAACCAAAATATAAAAAATAACCAAAAAATAAATCAAAGCAGTCATTTTGGGAAAAAATAAATCAAAGAAGTCATATTGGGACAGTGGGACCATGGGACTGCCTGCCGCCTATCCAGGTAGGGGATGGGGAGTTGTGGAGAAGAGGGAATGAACTGATGTGTTGGGAGGGGGAAGGGACCTTGAATAAGGATATAAAAGGATAGAAAGTATGACTTCTTTGTTAATAATAATAATAATAATAATAATAAAGAAATTGGGTGACACAGCCTACCAGAATGAATAAATAGTACTAGATAAAAAGAATTAAGGCATAGGCATCTGTGTGTCTTTGTCAGGATTGTGATAGGGAATGATGTATATAGAAAATTATTCACACTACAATGGGTATTATTCTAAGATTTTAAAGCATCTGAAAGATAAAAAGCCCCGTGAAATAAATGTGTTATACATCAGACTTAAAAAAAAGCAGTCAAACTGGTGAAGAAAGCAAAAAGATTAAAATAGGATCCAAAAAAAAAGACACAAACTGAAAAAATTTTTCAAATAAAAAATTTGAGTAAATGAACAAGAACTACTGATAAAACTTAACCAATAGAATACAAGAGATGAAAGAGAGAATCTGTAGCATGGAGGATATAATAGAGAAATTAGAATCCTTAGACTAAAACCAAAAACAAACAAACTAACAAAAAACCAACAAACAAAACCCATAAAACAAAAACTCACTAAAACCAAAAAAGTCATACACCAAATCATTCAAAAAATCTGGAAAAATAAGAAAAGCCCAAACCTCAGAATAATGGGAATAGAAGGAGAAAAACATCAGTGCAAAGTCACAGAGAATGTATTTAACAAAATCATAGATGAAAACTTTCTTAACTAAAGAAGAAACTGCCTGTTAAGATAAAATAAGCTTACTAAACACCATATAAACTAGACATTTCAAAAAATCCCTTTGCCATGTACTAATCTAATCTCTAAAATACATCGTGAAGAAAGAATATTAAGAGTTGCCAGGAAAAAGACCATGCAACTTATAAAGGCAGACCTAACAGAATAAGACACCTTACTTTCCAATGAAGATTCTGAAATACCGAAAGTACTGGACAGATGTTTTGCAGACAGTAAGAGCCTATGGATGCCATCCCATACTACTAAAGTCAGCAAAATTCTCAACTACCATAGATGGAATAAACAACATATTCTAAGTCAAACCAGATTTCACAATACCTATCCACAAATCTAACCCTTCAGAAACTAGTAAAAAGAAAACTACAACTAAGGAAGGTAGAGGCACCTATATAACACAACCACTAAATGATTCCATAGCAGGAATTCTCAAATAAGAAGCTCACACAACCACAAACATAACAAGAATCAACAATAACTGGTCATTAATACTCCTTGCCATCTTTGGGAAAAGAATAGGGAGATGGGATGTAGGAAGCATAGGAGGACTGGCAGAAATTGGCAAGAGGAAAGAAGGAGAGGGGGAATACATGGAAATTTTTAAAAATAAAGCGATAAATAAAAAGAAAATGAAGGCAAAATATATTCAGACTTATGAAACACAATAAAATCACTGCTAAGACAAAAGTTTATAGCACTAAGTGCCTACATCAGAAAGATGTAAAAATCTCACACAAGTAGCACTTTTGCTATTTGCAGATGATAATATAGTATACATAAGTGACCACAAAATTTCTACTAGAATAATCTCTACATTGATAATACCTTCTGCAATGGGGCAGAATATAAGATTAAGTGAAAAATTCAGTAGACCTCCTACATAAAAATGGTAAATAAGTTGAAAAAAAAACAGAAAAGCATCACGCTTTACAATAGTCACAAATATCATAAAATAACTTGGGGTAACTCTAGCCAAGATGTGAAATATTTGTATGACAAGAACTTTAAGTCACTGAAGAATGAAATTGAAAAATATATCAGGAAAAAAATCTTCAATTCACTTGAACAGGTAAGATCAACATAGTAAAAATGACAATTTTACAAAAAGCAATCTATAAATTCAATGTAATCTTCATCAAAGTCCAAACATAATTCTTCACAGACCTCAAAAACACAATCAACTAAACTACAAGTGAAAAAATAAACTATATGTGAAAAAATAAAGAAACAAACAAAAACTCAGGATAGCCAACACAATCTTGAATAATAAAGGATTTTTCTGGAAGCATTATCCCTGAATTCAAGCTCTACTATAAAGCTTCAGTAATATAAATAGTTTGATATAGGCATAAAAACAGAATCATAGATTAATTGAATCAAATTGAAGACCCTGAGATTAAACCACAACACTATGAACAACTGATTTTTGGCAAAGAAGCAAAAATATAGAATAAAAATAGAAAACACTCTTAACAAATAGTGATGGCCAAACTGAACAATGGCATGTGGAAGAATGCAAATAGTTCCATATCTGTCACCCTGCACAAAACTCAAGTCCAAGTGAATTAAAGACCTTAGCCTAAATTTAATTGCATTGAACCCAGTAGAAGAGAAAGTGGGAAATAGCCTTGAACTCTTTGGCACAGGAGACCAACCACTTCCTGAATACAACACCAGTAGCATAGACACTGAAAGCAACAATTAAAAATAGAAACTCCTGAAACTTATAAGCTTCTATAAGACAAAAGATATGGACAATAAAACAAAATTACAGCCTACAGAATGAGAAAACATCAACATCCCTAAAACTGACAGAGGGCTGACCTTTAAAATATGTAAAAGGTAAGAAACTAGACATTAAAATACTAAATAATCACATTAAAAATGGAGTACAGATCTAAACAGAGAATTCTCAAGAGAAGAATATCAAATAACCAAAAGACATTTAAAGAGAATTTTCTTTTTTTATCATCATACAATGTATCATCATACATGTGGAGAAGAGAGAATGACCTGATGTGGTGGGAGGGGGAAGGGACCTTGAATAAGGATATACAAGGATAGAAAATGTGACTTCTTTATTCATAATAATAATAAAAAACTGTTTTAATTCAGAGGAAAAAAGAAAAATAAATTCTTTCTTATTAAGTCAAAAAAATGAAAAAAAAACAAATTTATGCATTATTTTATTTTAGTGTAGGACATTTGAACTAGAGAACATACAAAAATTAAAACAAACATAATCTCTTGGTTTCTGTGCATTCTTTCTAATGTTTAATTTCTATTTTGTTTGGGTTTTGTTTTTCATATCAACTAGCATTGAAACCACCTATCTGTTCCTTAAACAACAAGTAAATTAAAGAAAATATGGTGCATTTATAAAATCTAGTATTAATGAGCAATAAAAAATAATTGAAATTTGCATGCAAATGGGTGTAACTAGAAAAATATTTCTGAGTAAGATAACTTTGGCTCAGAAAGTCAAACATGGTATGTTCTTACTCATATGTGAACATTAGACATAAAGCAAAGGATAACCAGGGTATATTCCAAACCCCAGAGAAGCTAGGTAACAAATGGGACCCTAAGTGTGACATCTGTGGATCTCCCTGGGAAGGGAAAATAGATATCTCCTAAGTAAATTGGGACCATACTGGGTAAAAGATAAGGGGACATGGGAAGAAAACAGCAGGGAACTATATTATTGAGTTGGGAGAAACACAAAGAGGGAGAACAAAGAAAGAGATATCTTGACAGAAGGAGCCATTTTGGTGTTAGGGAGAAATATGGTGCTAGAAAAATTTCCAGGAATCTATAAGGATGACTCCAGATAAGACTCCAAGCAATAGTAAAGAGGGTAACTAAACTGGTCTTTCTATGTAATCAAATTTATGACCACATTATCTATCACCATAGAAACTTCATCCAAGAACCAATGGAAGCAATGCAGAAACCCACAGCCAAGCACTGGGCTGAACTCCTGAGGGATGGAGAAGAGATTATATAGATGAAGTTGTCAAGAACATAGCGGAGAAACCCACAGAGACAGCTGACCCTAGGTATTGGGAGCTCCCTGACTCTGAATTGATAGCTGGGGAACTTGCATGGGACTGAACTAGGCCCCCTAAATGTGAATGACAGTTCTGTGGCTTGGGCAGTTTGTGTAGTCTCTGACAGTGGAACCAGGTTTTATTACCCAATGCATGAACTGACTATTTGAAGCCCATTACCGATAGAAAGATACCTTGCTGAGCTTTGATACCGTTATGTGGGAGACTTGAGTCTGCCTCAACTTGATATGGCAGACTACTGTCCCAAGGGAGTATTAGATGGGGCAGTGGGGAGGGTGAAGAAGCTGTGTGGTGAATGGGAGGATGGGAGAAAGGGAAAAGAGTTTTCCCATATGTAAAATAAAAAAAATAAAAATTAAAAAAGGAAGATATCAGAGATTAATATCTACACAATGAATTGAAAATGGAGAAGTCAAGCAGTTGTCTATGTGGAGTCCTTATGCCTATACACTATTGATGGGTTCAAAAAGCAGTTTTTAGACTATGCAAAAATAAATGTGGTCACAAACCCAAACACAAAAACTTTGCCCTAATATACACCTCACCAATAAAATATGCTATGTTAATGGTAGCAGAGAACTCAATGGAGTAGAAAACCACTGTGTGGTTTGACCTTTACCACATTCCATGAAAAAGAATTTATACCCAACCCAGCTTGGGTAACCATGAGCCAGAGACTCAATTACTCAACCACCAATACTACTTGGTCTAAAACCAAAAATCCAAAAACACAGTTCTTAATGATGTACTGTTATGTTCACAGATTAGTGTCTTAACCAATCATAATCAGAGAACTTTTCTCCAGTAGTAGTAAATAGTAACAGCTTCAGAAACCTACAGCTAGATATTATGTGTAGAGATAGGCCAAGCAAGAAACTTCAGGCTACAACTAACTTTTGAGTCCAAGTAATGCTGTAGAAGAGAAGGTTTAAATATTGTAAGGACCAGAGGAGAAAGAGGACTCCAGGAGGCCCAGGACCTCTGAATTAATAAGGAAGGCATATATGACATCACAGAGATGTAATCAGAAGGCAAAGCATATATACATATATATGTATATGTATATATGTAAATATATATATATAAAACATTGGTCTGTAACATGTCTTCTGCATATACAATAAAACATTAGGTTAGAGCTTTTGAGAGACTCCTGACTGTGAGAATAAGTGCATCTCTGACACTTGTGCCTGCTCATGGAATACTTTTATTCCTGTTTAATTGCCATGTTTAACTTCAGCATAATAGTTTTTGCTTCATTTTATTATATTTTATTTTGTCATGTTTGGTAGGTACCTCTAAGAAGTGTGTTATGTTCAACTGGAGACAGAAAGGGAATGTATGTAGAAGGAAGGTAAGAGGAGGGAATAATTGGTAGGACAAAAAGAAGGGAAAACTATAATCAGGTTATGCTTTGTGAGAAAAGAATCTATCATTAACAAAAGTATGGTGATATATACATATTGTCAATTGAGAGAGAAAGAAACAGAGAGATAGAGAGACATAGAGAGAAAATCTATAAGTGTGGAAAATGAGTTAGTATGTGAAAAAAAATGTCAAAGTGATTTCTCTTATTTGGAGGCATAAGTAGACCATGTAATTTTTGGTATTTATGATACATGTAAAGCATTTAGAATCAAGAACAAATTACCTCTTTAATATCGGTAGCCCACCCTATCATTTCATCTGACATATACAATTGTCGATAATTTGGAAAATGTCTGGAAAACCTTCCTATTTTTATCTTAAGTCCAAAATGTGGAAAATTCATGATGTAAAAAATGTCATATTCCATATCCAGTTTTACTTTTTGGTTCATGTTCACAAGGTTTCCAGCAGGATTGACAAATTCCATATTCTTCAGCAAAGAAAACATCTAAAACACATTTGTAATTTAGTTTCAATTATGCTTACACATTAGGTCAGAAAACATGTTTGCAATGTTCCCAATTTATTATTATTATTATTATTATTATTATTAACAAAGAAGTCACACTTTCTATCCTTATATATCCTTATTCAAGGTCTCTTCCCCCTCCCAACACATCAGTTCATACACTCTTCTCCACAACTCCCCAACCCCTCCCTGGTTATTAGCCTTTCCTAAAATGTCACTTTTGTATAAGTTCTCAGTAATCAAAAAGAAGTTCAGTGTAGATGTGAGATTCACTATGCTTTAGAAATACAATATTCTTGCTGTAATTGATGCCTTCACACATGGACATTTGGAATACATGCCTGAAAAAAAATTTCTAATTGTTTATACTAACATTGTTATTTGATCATAACATAGAAAACTGAGATCCTTAATCAGATGCCTTAACACATGCAAATCTGAAATATATACCTAAAAAGTGACACTTTTCATAATTTTTATACGATGTTATTTGATCATAACCTAGAGAATTAGAATCCTTAAATGGTCAAAATTTTAAAGAAAACTACTTGATATTTGGGGGTCTCTATTATATTGATTAGCAATTTTGATCATTTAAAAAACAAGGTATTTTCTTACTAACATTCAATAATTTAATGAAAAAATATTTTTCAAATGTTAAAACATGAGCTGCATGTGTGGTTGAAATAACTGAACCCTATTTTTTGACTTAGACTGTAAAATGTTGATGTGGGTGCTAGTGTTGACTGTGTCATAATTTATGACACTAACATGATCTGCCTCAGATGCATTGCCAAGTTACAGACAAATATGAATTTAGGAAAGTTTTCTTATTTAGATAGATTGAGAACTATTGGATTTCTTTAAGTAAAAAATATAGCCAGGCTACAGTCCACAATCCCAGAAAAGCTAAGTAGCAAAGAAGACCCTAAGAGAGACATCTATGGATCCTCTGGGAAGAGAAATAGAAAAGTTATCCTGAGTAAATTGGGAGCACTATGGAGGAAGGGGGAAGAGGAGATGGGAAGAGAACATGAGGGAACAGCATAGTTAACTCAGAGGAGTGACAGCAAGGGAGATCAAAGAAACAGATGTTGATAGAGGGAGCCATTTATTTTGAGGATAGGAGAAAACTGGTGCTAGATAAATTCCCAGGAAACTACAAAGATGACACCAATTAATACTCCAAGCAATAGTGAAGAGGATGCCCCAACTAGCCTTCCTGTATAATCAGATTGGTGACTACCCTAACAATTATCATAGAGCCTTCATCCAGCAACTGACAGAAGCAGATGGAGAGACCCACAGCTAAGTACTGGCCTATGCTCCCAGTCCAGTCAAAGAGAAGAATGAGGGATTTTGTAAGCAAAGGAATCAAGATTACGATAGAAAAACTCTAAGTGACCCTAGATACTGGAAGCTCACTGACAGAATTTGCAGCTGAGGAACCTGCATGGGACTGAACTTGTCCTTCTGAATATGGATGAGAGTTCTATGGTTTGGATAGTTTGTGGAGCCTCTGGCAGCAGGACCAAGTTTTATTCCTAGTGCATCAACAGGATGTTAGGAGCTCATTCTCTATAGAAGGATTCTTCCACAGCCTTAATATGTGAGTTGGCCCTGCCTCAACTTGATATGCTAGACTTTGTTGATTCTTTACGGTGAAATTTATACTTCCTGAGGTGTGTATGGGGGTGTGAGGTGGGGAAAATCTTGAGTATGTGTAGGAGAAGGAGAAGGAGGAGAATACTGGTTGGTATGTAAAATGAAAAAATACTTTTAAATAAAAATAAATGAAAAAGAACACCATCTCTATGAGGTACATTCTATTGAGTGTAAGACACATTACCTTCCAGGATTCAAATTCCAGTTTCATTTCAGCATTTTTTGACCATCTGTCTACTTGTTGTAGAAGCAACTCATGGATTGAGTGGGCCACAGCATATACTGCATTATATAAGTTATAAGTTGTATCACTCATGGACATTCCAGATGGTGTCCTAAATAACCATTTGAGTAAGGTTTTGGTTGGACAATTATTCAGTTTGTTACAATTAGGTAAAGGTAGAGAACATTTAAAATAAGACCACCATAATTTTGCAAGAGAAATTTCATTACTGTAGTTTAAAGGATGGACTCTCTGCAGAAATTGTTTAAAACCAGATACCTCAGAATGCTGATGTGAAAAAATGAGTGTCCCATGTGGAGAGTTAAGCAAGAAATTTCCTCTTACTGTGATCATATCAAATTGTGACACACTGACCCAGATTCTCCAAATGTCTAGAGATTGCCATAAAACAAAGTTCCACTGTAGATGTGATTCTTTGTCTCCATAAACAATCACAACTTTTGCTGTTGACATCTTGACCTGGTCGTAATACTTATTAAACATTTTAAAGTATAACATTGAATCAGTTGTGATCATAGTCACAAATGCTAAACAAACAATATTTCTTTGCATTTCTCCTCTCCATTCAGCAAGAAATTGAAGTCCATGGTCATCATCTGAAATGATCATTCCCACCCAGTTCCATTTGAAGTGAACCACAAGGGATACCATGGCTAGTGCTAGGGATGTGTCCTTGTGAGACATCTGGTGGAGATGAGGAAATTGTTCTTGGACATTCAAAAGAGGATTAAAATAGCCATAGTAAACCTGAAGGACATAGAACATTGGCAACAATATGAAGATATAATGAATAACACTGAGTCTAAGATCTAAGTGTGATAAGCAAATGCTAGAAGAATTAGATACTATGAAATTTTTATTTAGTTATTAAAATAATATTTAACTTCTTGAGATTATCTAAACAAGTACAAGTAAGTATGGAGGTAAAACATTTTACAATTCTGCTCTCTCATGCCTATTGTGATTAATTTCTGTTTCCAGCACAGAGAGTTTGAGTATTTATTCTTTATGAATCAGAATAGACATAAACCCTGTCTCTGCCTTTTAATTGCCCTTAGTACCCCATAAGTAAGCTAGAGAGCAAAAAAAGTAATTTATTAATAGTAATTCATTTAATCTTACCGCTGGAGTTCTCGAGATATATAGAAGTGGTGCAAAAATGGCAGACATTCTCCACAATGGTCCTGTAAGTACAACTAAGTATTTTCTCTGCTCTTTACAGTAGTAGTTAGGAAAATGTTCACTTCTTGAGGAAGAAATATTTTTGTGACATGCAAACAGATTGCATTTAATGTTAACTAGTAGAGAAATGTTAGGTAAAATATAAGGACTTCTATTTATTTCTTCCATGGCAAAATAAAGAGAAGATATCAAGTGGAGGTTCTTAGGGGTCAACCTGAAAACAAAGTACACTAATCATGAGTGGTTAGGTTCCAAACATGATCATCTTAATTACATTCAGTGTACATTCAGCATTGAATTTTTTTTCTTGGCCCACTAGTATGATAACACACATATGTCTTATTATTGTAGTATATTAGAATAGGAGACATATGGAAAAATATGATTCTTACATTTTTATTATGGATTTTTTTTTGAAGTTGGGGAAGTCTATATTCCTTCAACAGGATGCCGGAAGTTTGAAGTTTCCTACAGTTCCACCCTGCTTCCTATGAACATTCTGAATGTTTGAATGCAGTCAATGGAAGAGAAAAGATGTTCTGGATAACATCAAATTTGCTCATTTATGCTGTAATTCTAATACCTAACATGTATAAAAAATAAATCAGTATTTAATTGTTTATAAATTAGTTGTTTTATATCTAGAGAGAATTTTCACCTTCATATGGAAGAAGAGAAAATCCCAGTAGAAATTAATAAATTATAAGTGATGAAATAACTACTAGGATATCACCATATCTAATCAAATATTATGATACATAAGATTTATGATATAAATACCATGATATTCATACAAAACATGTTTTTTATTAATAGAATGAAATTGAAAGCCATATAAAAGCATAAAGACATATGGGTAGCTGTTCTAGATTAAAAAAAATATACACTGGATAAAATAAAAAGCACCTCTATAATAGGGTGCTGGACAAATATAAAATGGAAAGCATCTTCATAAAATGGTGCTGGACAAATTGGGTAGCTGCATGGAGAGCACCAATTTATCTATACCTATTACCATTCACAAAACTTCACTGCAAGTGGATCAAGAACTCAACTTATGACCAGATGCATTAAATATGATAAAATAAAAATAGGGTAATAGTCTTAAACTCATTGGCACAGAAAAAGTGTTTTTGAACAGAACACTGTCAGTCCAGAAACCAATAACAACAATAAATTTGTTGAAGCTTCTGAAACTGAAAAGCTTTTGTATGGCATAAAACATACCAATTAAACAGAAAGAAAGCAGATAAGTTTTGAACAACTAAATATTCAATAAAGGACAAACCTATGAAATATAAAAGTAAACTAAAAATTGATACCAAGAAGACAAATGACTTAATTTAAAATTGTGATAGAGATGCATCCTCCGGAAAGACACAGAAAAAGAGCTGCTTCTTGAGACGCAGGCTCTGGAGAGTTCCATCAGAAGAGTACGAGCTGCTTTCTGAGACAGTTTTGGGAGACCCCAATTACAATAGTGACATCCTAAGACACAAATTCTGGAGAGATCCTTCACAAGAGCTCCACCTGCAAATATCAGTTGCTACCTGAGATACAGACTCTACTGTCCCAAAACTCTCCATGATATCCAGTTGCACCAAGAGCACCTAGTAGACCAAAACTGCTAACAGAAATACAACACTTACACCAATTAACAAAAGATATAAGTAGACACCAGTACAAGAATTCATTCAATAACATGAAGAATACTGTGGAACTACTAGAACTTCATGGTTTTACCAGACCAAGACATGAACATTCCAATATAGAAGAAGCAGAAGAAAATGACCTTAAAATTTTTTATGTGGATAATACAAGCCTTTATAAAGAATTAAAAAAAAGAACTCTCATAAGGACATAGTGAAAAAAAATAACAAGCAAGAAATTTAAAGAAAACAAAAAATCTCTTCAAGAAATACTATTGAATCAAAAAAAGCAATTAAACAGTTGGTGAAAATAGTGCAAGATATAAAAACTGAAATAAAAATAATAAAAAAGATATGGAGGAAAGGCTGGAAATGAAGCATCTGAGTAAATGAACAAGAACTACAGAAGCAAACACAACTAACAATATAAAAGAAATAAAAGGAGAAACTCTGATGTGGAATATTCAGTAGAGGAAATAGAATCATCAATCAAAAAAACTCTAAAGTTAAAAAAAAATTAACACAAAATATCCAGGAAATCAGGGACACATGGTAAAATTAAACTTAGTAATAATAGGAATAGAAAGAGAAAAATACCAGCTCAAAGTCACAGAAAATATATTCAACACAATCATAGATGATAACTTTTCCAACCTAAAAAAACAAAATGCCTATGAAGAGACAAGAAGCTTACAGAGTACTAAATAGACTAGACACCCTGAAAAGTCTGCTTGCTAAATAATAATTAAAAAAATAAAATATAGAATAAAGAAATAATTTTAAGAACTGCATAGATAAAAAGACAAGTAACTTATAAAGGTACATCAATCCAAATAAAATCCAAATTTGCAATGAAGACTATGAAAGCTAGAAGGTTCTAGAGAGATGTTATAGAAACACTAAAGGACCATGGATGCCAAACAGACTACTATATCCAGCAAAAACTCCCAATTGCTATAGAAGGAGTAAACCAGATATTCCAAGACAAAACCAGACTTAAACAGTATCTATCTACAAATCTAGCTCTACAGAAAGCACTAGAAGGAAAATATCAGCCCAAAGAAGGTACATACACAAACAAAGCTACAGGCAATAGATAATCCCACAGACACATATTCCAAAAAAGAAAAACACATATACACAAACTACCACAAAAATAAAAGGAAATAACAATTATTGATCAATAATATCTGAATAGATATAAAAAATGGAAATAACTTCTTGTATACTATCAGATCACTGTGGAGTAAAGTTAGATTTCAATGACAACAGAAACCACAGAAGGCCTACAAATTCATGAAAATGGACCATCTCTCAATTGAAACAGCTCTGGATCAAGAAAGAAGTAAAGGAAGAAATTAAAGGCTTCTTCCAATTTAATGGAAATAAATGGACCCAAACTAAAAGGATGCAATGCAAGCAGTGTTTAAAGAAAAGTTTATAGTGCTGGTTGCCTACAATAAAATGGAGAAATCTTACACAAAAGAATTAACAGCTGAAAGGTACAGAACAAAAACAAGCAAACTAGCCCAGAGCAAGTAGATGACAAATAATAAAACTCTGGGTTAAAATCAATAAAATTGAAACCATAGGTACAATACAAAGAATTAATAAAAAAGAGAGGGACTGATGTCTTTGAAACTCAGACCTGTGTACAGAGTGGAAAAAGAGGTAAACAGATTCCAGCTCCTAGGCAGCATGTCTGGGGAATCCCTCACCAAGGCCAGGATCAAACTCAAGGTTCTGATCTCAGACTCTTGCTAGAAGACAGGCCCTAGGCTTTAGCTGTGATGGGCATTCTCCAGGGAACCCTAAAAGAAGGGACCTCACAAATCTGGGCCCGACCTCCAGGGCAAAATACATTATCAGAAACAGGCTAATGCTTCTGAAACTCAGACCCATGTCCAGAGTGGAATCAGGGTTTGTGGAGACACCTTGCTCAGAGCAGACAGGAGACAAACAAGCCCTATAGCCACAACTGACTAGCAGCTGAGTAAGCGTGAACCACTGAAGCCATGGGCAGACACCAGTTCAAGAATACTTATATCAGCATAAAGAACAACAAAATGATGCCAGAAGAAACAGGTGGTTCTACAACACCAAGTCCTGACCAGAGCAATGAAGAGAAAACAAGTTAACAACAGCAAAAACACATTCATGAAGGTTATAGGAGCCTTAAAAGATGATATAGACAATTCCCTTAAAGAAATAGAAGAAAATACAAATAAAAAATTGGAAGAGATGAATAAATCCTTGAAAGAAAACAACTAAAACCAAGAAAAGGAAACCCTAAAAAAAGGATAGAAACTAATACTACAATTAAAATTATAGAATAGCTCTAAATAGAAATTTTTTATAAAGAAATCTCAAATGTTTAAGAAACAATAACATATTCAACATCCATAATCATCAAAAAAGTGCAAATAAAAACTTTTTTGTAATTTCATCTTACAGCTGTCAGAAAGGAAAAGCCCAATAACAAGGTGACATCTGATGCTGGCAAGGATATGGGGTAAGGGGAAGCACTTCTTCATTGGTGGTGCTGGTACAAAATTGTACAGCCACTGTATAAATAAAGATGGTGGGGTTTTTTTTGATAAGTTGGACTCAATCTACCTCAAGATTTATCTATACCACTTGGGTATATTCTGAAAGGAAATTCCATTCTACCACAAAGACACTTATACTTGATCAATTATGTTCATTGTAGCTTTATTCATAATATCCAGGACCTGGAAATGGCCTAGATATATCTCAACCTAAGATTAGATAAGGAAAATATGTTAAGATAAGCAACATTTACACAATGGAGTATTACTCAGCTGTTAAAATTGACATCATAAAACTTTTAGGCAAATGAATAGAAGTAGAGAAAATTATCCTGAGTGTGGTAAGCCATATTTCAAAAGACAAATATGGTACTTATTTATTTCTAAGTGGATATTAGATGTTAATTAAGTAATAATAAAACTACAATGCTGAGATCCAGAGAGGTTAGATAAAAAAAAAATAGTCTAGGAAGAACCTATAGAATCCTTTTAAGAAGAATAAATAGAATAAAATCTGTGTCTTGAGTGGGGGCAGGTGGACAATGTGAGTAACCTCAGGATCAGTTCAGGGTTCTTACAGGAGAAAGAGTTCAGGGACAGAGAGGTGAAACTGATGGATATTTTCAGTTATTTGAAAAAACAGTACCGTAGAAACTTTTTGGAATCTTTGAGAGTGATCCTAGATAGGACGCCCTATAAGAGAGGATATGAAATATAAAATACTCATTTTTTTGTAGCCAGGCAAGACTTTTCATTGTGGAGTGCAGTTAAATTTACTTGAGCTGTTGATTTAGAGGCTCCCATGGAATTCTTTAATCAGCCTAGGCTAATGCTAAACCAGGAATTTGTTCTTTGAAAACTAAAATCAGGTCCCCATTGCCCAGGACAATATGTCTACATCCCATTGAATATGAATAGGTTAAAATGGTTACTGTATGGAACCTGTACTCTCCATATTCTAGTACCTTTGGCTCAGGTAGTTATACCAGAGATTTTAGAAATAGAAACCTGGACACTAATGTTGATCCAAAACCCTTCCCCCATCAACTTTACTACCTGCAAGATGTGCTCAGGAAATGATGACATAGAACTTGTGAGAGTGACCAGTCCAAGTTTGGTTTAACTTGATGCCCAGACCATAAAAAGAGATATGTTCTACACTGCCTAGATGGCCAGGATCTATAGACCAGATAAACCAGAGACCTGGGGTAGGACCAAACACTACTGAAAAAAAATCTCTTAGAAATATGCTGTGATACTCAGTTTGGTGCCTTGTCATCTTGTCATCAGAAAAGATTCCTCCATAAGCAGGTTGGTCCAGGAAGAATGAACACTAGTAGGTTATATAACACCAGCTTATTGTAACTTCTATTAAATAAACTAAAAAGTTTATTTGCACTGTGTTTCTGAGGGACCTCACATGATATCATAAGTTGAGAATTTTTTACTTAATTCAATCTTTCTGGAAGCATGGTAGAAAGTGTGAGTCATTCATTCAGCTAAAACACAAGACATGTGGAAATAACTAGAAATTAAAAAAAAAATAAATTTTAGTTAGGTCTTAGAGAAGAGAGGGAAACACAGATTAAAGACATATAAAACCATGTCCTAACTTGTATTATCCCTAGAACTCATAATTTTAATGATAATCTAAAAGTTATGAGTGAAAGTTGTACTTACTTCTGGTCTAGATTCTCACTGAAAGGATCATTCTTCACATAACCATGCTCTGTATAAATAGAGAAGAAACAATCCACCTCCTTATCTCCTTCCAAGTTTTTCTTGTCTTTTACTCTCCAATAGCACTTGGGGTCAGTCAAACCACAGAAGAGGAAAGACACCTTCGGGATCAAAAAAACAAAGATCAAAGTAATTGTCTTTGTCATGTCTCTAAAATAGCAGCCTGAGCAAAGTGCAGCAGGAAGAATCAGAAAGAAACCCATGTGTCAATTATGCATTAACACATCCAGATGTCTCTTTTTATTGGTGTAGTTACTACTGAAGAATGTATGTACTTCTTTCCGTAACCTTCTTTTCAGCCCATTGTTCACCTCTGGAGGATTATTAAGCATTCTCTGTCCTGAGGCCCTGCATCTGAGTTCCTATGTCCAGGTGACAAATATGGGATAATGATTCTGTTTATGATTATCCTTTCCCGCCAAATCCCTTAGGATTATCTCTGTTTCAGTGAACATGAATGCCAGTCATTGTTCCTTTGGGAAAATTTGTCGAAAAGCCTAATTTATCATATCAATTCTCTACCATTTGTATAGTTGACATGGATTGCATCAGATACTCCAAATGGGTTTGAAATGGACAATTAAAAAATAGTTATTCCTGAATAGAAATTATTGCAGGCATATAGACAAAATAAAGAGTAATGTTCATAAATGGAAATAGTATGATTATATATTTGGTTTTCAACATCCACAGAACATGCATTGTATAATTCCCACACATCTGAGTTCCTGCTAGTGTACTCAATCCTATGGCACTGCATGTTTTAGAAGCTCAATCCTCATTCAAAATCCAGAATTACTTATCACTGTCTGGTTATCAAGGCTAGAAACAAAGCTGTATACTAAAATTCCAACACATAACCAAGATCACAGTTCACATAGATGTATATTTTTGCGATCATTCACTTATACATCTATAGCACTGATTTATCTTATTTTAATGTTTACATTAGAATAGTATGCTAGCTGAAAATTAACTCTATAATTTATGCATTACCTGTGTTATTTTTATTTTTTCAATAAGAAACTGTGTGCCACTGTAACATTATTGGCTATATATATGCCAAGAAAAGTAGTGCACTAATAAGTCTTAATGAGCTTATTTATTACATTAATATGGGATATCTGAGAAAGCTATACTAGTGAAAATCAGTTGCTTTTGTTTCTAGATGATGCATCCCAGAAAACTCAATCTTGTATTGCATAGGCTTTAATAATTTATGATAAACTCAGAGTCACAAGTAATGTGAATGGGTAAAATCAAGCATCTCCCCTTGGGACAATTTAATCAAGAATCAACCCAAATTAGACTACACTTCTTCTTTTAGTGAGTCTCTTGTCATTTTGGTTTATCTGTTGTATGAGATGAATCTGGAACTGATTGAGTACTATTCTGTAAATTGTCTGTCTCTCTGTTCCTGTGTTTCTAAATCCCTAAAAATGCTTGTTATTTCTTTTATATAAAAGCTCAGAAAGCATCACTTGGGGGAAGGAATGCAAGATATATTACAGAAAGTTTTTAAAATTTTGCAAAAATTAAGCCCCACTTCCTGTGGATCTCATGTGATTGGCTCCTCCTACAGTGCCTTTCCCACCAAGACAGATAGCTTCCCCCTCCAGAACAAGTACTTCTTTCATACCTTGAAAAAAAATAAAACATCCCCATCCAGAGTGGAGTAAAAGTTGAGCAGAACTTGCCTCCTGGGCCACAGACCAGAGAATTCTTCTCTGGGACTGGGCTCAAACCCAAAGGTTTGATCTCAGACTCATCTCAGCAGAAGGCTCTAGGCCCTGCCCAGCTGGGCCCCACACCAGGCAAACTGCATCATCAAATAAGAACTGAGGGCCTTGGAAACATAGTCCCCAGTCCAGAGCAGAGTCAAAGATTGAACAGACTCCTGGCTCAGAGCAGACAAGAGACACACAAGCCCTCTAGTCACAACTGACTAGGGGCTGACTAATTTTGAACCACTGAAGCATGGACAGATGCCAGTACAAGAATACATATAGCAATATAAAGGACAACAAGGCACCACCAGAAGAATCTGATGATTCTACAACTACAAGACCTGAACAGAGCAATAAAGAAGAATCACAACAAACAACAGCAAAAACACCTTCATGAAGATTATTGAAGCCTTCAAAGAGGACTTAAAAAATTCCCTTAAAGAAATAGAAGAAAATACAAACAAAAAAATGGAAGAGATGAACAAATCCTGGAAAGAAAACCAAGAAAAGGAAACCCTAAAAAAGGGATAGAAACATTCCAGGAACTAAAAACTGAAATAGAAGCAATAAAAAAGGCACAAAATGAGGCAAAGATGGGAATAGAAATCCTGAGGAAAAGAGCTAGAACTACAGATACAAGCATAACCAATAGAATTCAAGAGATAGAAAAGAGAATCTCTGGAATGGAAGACTCGGTAGCAAAAATAAATATAACAGTTAAAGAAAATACTAAAACCAAAATATCCATAACAAAAAAACATAAGGAAGATTAGGGTACCATGAGAAGAGCTAACCTGAGAATAATTGGAATAGAAAAATGAGAATTCCAGCTCAAAGGCATAGATAATGTATTCAATAAAATCATAGAAGAAAACATTTCCAACTTAAAGAAGGAGATGCCTATAAAGATACAAGAAGCTTAAAGAACACCAACTAGATTTGACCCCCCCAAAACGTCCACTTGCCATATAATAATCAAGCCACAAAACATACAGAACAAAGAAAAAAAATTAAAGAAAATGGTCAACTTACCTGTAAAGGCAGACTCATCAGAATAACACCTAACTATTCAATGGAAACAAAGAGAGCAAGAAGGTCCTGATCAGAAGTTATACAGACACTAAAAGAACATGGCTGCCAACCTAGACTGCTATACCCAGCAAAACTACCAATCACCATAGATGGAGTAAACAAGATATTTCATGAGAAAGTCAGACTTAAACAATACCTATCCAAAAATCCGGCCCTTCAGAAAGCATTAGAGGGAAAACTCCAACATAAGGATCCCAGATACACCCAGGAAATCACAGAAAATTGATAATCCCACACAGGAAAAGCCTAAAGAAAGGAAATACATATAAGCTACCACCAAAAATGATAAGAAATAAAGATCAGTATTCACTAATATCCATTATTATCAATGGACTCAATTCTCCTATAAAAAGATACACACTAACATGATGGATAGAAAAGCATAAGCCATCCTTCTTCTGCATACAAAAAGCAAACCTCAACCTTAAAGACACACACAGGCTCAGAGTAAAGGGTTGGGAAAAGATTTTCTATTCAAATGGCCCTAAGAAATAAGCTGGGGTTGCCATCCTAATATCTAACAAAATAGACCTCAAGCTAAAATCAATTAAAAGAGACCAGGAAGTACATGAATTATTCATCTCAGGAAAAATTAATCAAGATGAGATTTCAATCCTAAATATTTATGTCTCTAATATAAGTGCACCTATCTAAGTAAAAACTGAAAAACAAACAAAAACCCACTACTACAGCTCAAATCCCTCAAATTTCACATCTTAATAGTTGGAGACTTCAATACACCACTTTTTTTCACCCTTGGATAGGTCAACCAGACAGACACTCAACAGAGAAATAAGGAGTCTAATAGAGGTTATGGTGCAAATTGATTTAAAAATATTTATAGAAGCTTCCACCCAAACACAAAGGAATATACGTATTTCTCAGTACCACATGGAACTTTCTATAAAATTGACCATATAATTCATCATAAAGCAAATATCAGTAGATATAAAAAACTGGAAATAATCTCATATATCTTAACAAACCACCAGAGTCTAAAGTTAGAGTTCAACAACATCAAAAATCACAGAAACCCTACAAATTCATGTTAAACATCACTCAGCTGAACCAATATCAAAAAACAAATTAAGAAAGAAATCAAGTCTTTCTAGAATTAATCAAAATGAATCCACAACATAGCAAAACTAATGGGACACAAAGAAAGCAGTCTAAAGAGGAAAATTCATAGCACCAGATTCCGGTGTTAGCATAGCTGGATGGAAGTGTATAGAAAAACGCAAATAGATCCAAGCCTGTCACCCTGTACAAAACTCAAATCCAAGTGGATCAAAGACCTCAACTTAAACCCAGCCACTTTGAACTTGATAGAAAAGAAAGTGGGAAATACACTTCAACGAACTGGCACAGGCGACCACTTCCTAAATATAACACCAGTGGCACAGACACTAAGACCAACAATCAATAAGTGTCATCTCCTGAAGCTTGGAAGCTTCTGTAAAGCCAAGGACACTGTCAATTGGACAAAACAACAGCCTACAGAATGGGAAAAGATTTTCACCAACCCTACAAGTGATAGAGGACTGATCTCTAAGATATATAAAGAGCTCAAGAATCTAGAGCCCAAAACCTTGAATAACCCAATCAAAAAATGGGGTTCAGATCTAAAAAGGGAATTCTCAGCAGAGGAATTACGAATGGCTGAAAGGCACCTGAAAAAGTGCTCATTATCTTTAGCCATCAGAGAAATGCAAATCAAAACAACTTTGAGATATCACCTAACACGTTTTAGATTGGCTAAGATAAAAGGCACAGATGACAGCCTATGTTGGAGAGTATGCAGAGCAAGGGGAACACTACTCTATTGTTGGTGGGAGTGTCAGCTTATTCAGCCACTTTGGAATGCAATATGGCGGTTTCTCAGAAAATTGAGAATCAATCTCCCCAAGGACCCAACAATACCACTTCAGGGTGTATACCCTAAAAAGGCACATTCACATACCAAAGGTATTAGCTCAACTATGTTCATAGCAGCATTATTTTTAATAGCAAGAACCTGGAAACAACCTAGATGTCCCTCTTCTGAAGAATGGATTAACAAACTGTGCTACATCTACAAAATGGAATACTACTCAGCAGGAAGAAAAAATGATATCCTGAAATTTGCAGGCTAATGGATGGATTTGGAGTATATCCTCCTGCGCAAGGTATCACAAACTCAGAAAGATAAGGAGGGGATGTACTCACTCATTAGTGGTCTCTAAACAGACAAACAAGAAAAAAGCTAAGCATGTCCAAGCTGCAAACCACAACCACTAAACAGCTTGGGATCAGAAACACCTTGGACTAACTCTTAGGATTCCACTACACCTATAGGAACACCTGACTCACTCTTGAGGGAGGGGGAAGAAAACTGTATCTGCCAGGAGTGGAGATTGAACTAAGCAATATTGGGGCAGTGGGACCATGGGACTGTCTGCAGCCTGCCCAGGGAGGGGATGGGGAGTTGTGGAGAAGAAAAAATGACCTGATGTGACGGGAGGGGGAAGGGACCTTGAATAAGGATATATAGGGATGAAAAAGAAAAATTTCAGAGGGAAAACTGAACACAAAGTAATTTTATGTGTAGCAAACTTATTTGCATTATCACCCTTGATAGGTCATGCTTATGATTTTTATTTTCTTTATAGTCATTGTTAACTTATCAGCATTTTAAATTCAATTTACTGTTTTTCTTGATAAACACAAAATAAATTTAAAAAAGGAATCATACCCACAGTAGTGTACCCCAGGGTCCTTGCTGTTAGAAAACCTGCGTTAGAAGCCAAGATCCTAATCTCGAGCCTACCACACAGGTAACAGAGAAATGAAATCGGGGAAGTGTTGCAAAGAGCACGTATACACATGAGATAAACACAAATGACTCCATGGGTTCCTCAACCCAGATCTTATACTGAAGATGGCACCTAAAACTCAGACATTCCTTCCATATCAATGTAACTGTGATACCTCCTGTGCTGGTCAGCTTTTGTTAACTTGACCCAAACTAGTGTCATGTGGCAAGAGGTAATCTCAATTAAGGAATTACCTCCATCAGATTGTCCTA
The DNA here is from genome assembly GCA_004025045.1 of Sigmodon hispidus. Taxonomy (NCBI): domain Eukaryota; kingdom Metazoa; phylum Chordata; class Mammalia; order Rodentia; family Cricetidae; genus Sigmodon; species Sigmodon hispidus. The sequence goes on along the minus strand of PVIH01014369.1, from coordinate 16,181 downwards.
TAAGCAAGTCTGTAGACATCTTCTTGATTAATGATTGGTATGTTATGAATGATATGCTACAGATATCCCACAATGGACCAGACTATCCTGGGCAGGTGGTCCTGGATTGTATAAAAAGATACCTGACAGAATAAGCCAGTAAGCAGCTCTCCTCCATGGTCTCTTTCAGCTCCTGCCTTAACTTCCCCTCGTGAGGACTACATGCTGTTCCCTCGTCTGATGGCTTTTGGTCCTGATGTTTATCGCAGCAATAGAAAGCAAACTGGAACATCTATCTTTGAATACAAATGTAGTGTTTAATCAACCTACATGGGAAGAGTTAGTTTGGATTCTCAAGGATAGACTATAAGCAGTCCATGGCATCTGTTTGTCTCTGAAGATGCTCACTTTTGGGATGCAGACAAGAGAAGGAAGCTGTGGAGAACTTTACAAGGAGAAGCCCAAGTGGACTGGATGGGGTGGAGGCACCCTCAGTTCTCAGCCCCAAATGAACTCCTACTACCAATCATCAGCAGAGTGCTGCCATGTGATCAAGCAGCCTTGTGGTGGGTCCTTCAGTTCGGCAGGACTCATCTTGTGCAGCAGAGATCAGCTTTCCTACCAGCCCCATCCAGATCACACGTTTGTGAGCTAAAGGGTGATTTTCTCAAGGAGGTTTGTACAGAACTGACACACATTCTTAGGTGGAAATGCACTGCATAGAGGACCTCTCTGACCTCACCATACTGAGGAGATTTAGTCCGTCAGGGAAAATATTAGAAAATGTTAGAGCCCAAAAATATTTTGTAAAAAACAAAATGGTCCACTAAAACTTAATAGAGGCAAAAAAAATGTCCTGGAGAGATCAGAAATACAGGCAAAATATCTAAATATAATAAAGGCAATTTACAAGAAACTGATAGCCAACATCAAACTTAATGGAGAAATACTCAAAGCAATCCCACTACAATCAGGAACTATCCAAGGCTGTTCTCTGTTCCCTTATATTTCAATATAGTTCTTGAAGTTTTACCTAAAGCAATAAGAGAAGTAACAGATATATTTGATAAAAATTTTAAATCACTGAAGAAAGAAATTGAAGAGGATATCAGAAAATGGAAAGCTCTCCCATGTTCCTGGATAGGTAGGATCAACATAGTAAAAATGGCAATTCTACCAAAGGCAATCTACAGATTCAATGCACTGCCCATGAAAATCCCAACACAATATTTCTTGGACCTTAAAAGAACAATACGCAATTTCATTTGAAATAATAAGAAAACCAGGATTGCCAAAATAATTTTGCTCAACAAAAGAACCCCAGGAGACATTACCATCCCTGACTTCAAATTGATCAATGGAATCAAATTGAAGATCCCAACATTAACCCAAAAACTTATGAACACCTGATCTTTGACAAAGATGTCCAAAATATTCAATGAAAAAAAGTATCTTTAAAAATAGTGCTGGCATAGCTGGATGGTAATGTGTAGAAAAATGCAAATACATCCAAAGCTATCATCCTATCCAAAACTCTAATCCAAGTGGATCAAAAGCCTCAGCATAAACCCAGCCACACTGGACTTGATAGGAAAGAAAGTAGGAAATATACTCCTACGCATTGACATGGGTGACCATTTCCTAAATATAAGACCAGTAGCACAGACACGAAGAAAAATAATTGTGATGTCCTGAAACCAAGAAGCTTCTGTAAAGCCAAGGACACAGTCATTTGGACAAAACTACAGCCTACAGAATGGGAAAAGATTTTTACCAACCCTACAAGAGACAGAAGAGTAATCTCTAAAATATATAGAGAACACAAGAAACTGGTGCCCAAAACCTTGAATAGCCCAATCAAAAAATGGGGTTCAGAACTAAAAAGGGAACTCTCAGCAAAAGAATTACAAATGGCTGAAAGGCACTTGAAAAAGTGCTCAATATCTTTAGATTAGAGAAATGCAAATCAAAATACCTTTGAGATACCACCTCAAACCTGTCAGATTGACTAAGATTAAAAATACAGATGACAGCCTGTGCTGGAGGTGTTGCAGAACAAGTGGAATACTCTTCCATTGTTGGTGGGAGTATAAGCTTTTTCAGCCACTCTAAAATGCAGTATGGCCCTTTCTCAAAAAACTGAGAATTAATCTTTCTGAGTATCCAGCAATACCACTACTGGTCATATACCCTAAAGATGCTCATTTACACTCCAAAGGCATTAGCTCTCCTATGTGCATAGCAGCATTGTTTGTAATAGCAAGAACCTGCTCTGTGATTCCTCCCTCTGCCTGTTGGGAGGTGCTGTAGAAAGCCAGACATTGAAAGCAACTGAGACACCTGCTGGACAAGAGTTACAATTACATCTGAGTAAGGTAATGGTCTAAATTTCATGTTTGATGTCTGAAGTAACATGTGTTCTGAACTTTACAACTTCTTTTTCAGCTATGATGAAAGACTATTTACATGATTACATATTTGGAGGCCCCACGTATACTAAAAATTGGAACGATACAGAGAAGATTAGCATGACCCTGCACAAGGATAACATGCAAATTCTTGAAGTGTTCCAATATTTTCTCACAAAGATTTTGTCTCCTTGGTGGATAATGGCCTGATGGGCAAAGGACTGCATTTGCCCTGACTGCTGTCAACATGCACACTGCAATCTGGACCAGCAGGATGAAGGATAGAGCCTGCTGAAACCTGTCTAGACAGGATAAGACAGTCTCTCCCAAAAATACTCTGCTTCTGATGAGTTTTGTCAGAAACCCTAGGCCTGTAGCCAGAAAGGTAGATGCTCAAACTGTATATAAAGAGAAGCTGTGGGTGACTGTCCAAGTAGCTGACTGTGACTGTTCTTACCTGAATCTTGGAAGTTACTTTCTCATACTTCCAAACTTCAGGTAATATATTTTCCCTCTCAGGTTTTGATGGTGTTGAATGCTAGATAGTTAAGCTTGCTATCATTTCGTATCTCAGCAAAGAGCCTTCATTATTGGATTCTTATTATTCTAGATACACAACATTGTATCTAGATACAGTACCTGTACTGTACATTACCACTTATCTATATTATAGACATTTGAGATACACCCTGTATTTGTTGTTTGCTAGTCATAGTGTGATCTTACTTATATTAGTACTTCTTCCTCTCCTAGACAGTATCTGGTGATGATTCTAACAGTAAATAGTCTTATACTTAGTTTTCAGCTTTCTTAGACAAAAGGGGGAGATGTAGCATAATACTGGGATTATAGAGGGAAGCTCTAGTGACCTCAGTGTATCCTAATGACCTCAGAAGATCCAACTCCTGATGGGGTGTGGCCAGGATCAATTGATGCCCAGGAACACCAACCAGATGACCTGTTTAGTTCCTGATCTCTCTGGGAGAAAGCTGAACTTCCTGTGTGAAGGTCTGAATCTCCTAGAATTGATCTCTGCATGTGTAAGTCATTACTCTCCCCCTAATAAATATTAATCCTTGAATGGTGTATTGCATTTGAATAATTCTGGCAATAGTCTCTAAAGTGCCAGTCTACACACAGAAACACATTCTGATCCCTGCCCTTGAGGCTCCACATACTGCCCATGTCAATGGACAGTTGCCTATCCTTGGAGGGCCTAGTTCCTTTTCCTGATGTTTTACCAGTTGCTCTTCTTAATTCGGTCAGTTCCCCAGAGCTCCCATCCAGCCATCACTGTGGAAATGTTCCTCATAAGATCTATCCTTTTGTTTATATAGACTTTCCTCCTCTCTCTCACCAAGACCAGGAACTTAGCCCAGTGCTCAGCCTTGTATCTCTGCCTCTGCTATTCATTGTTGGATGTAAGTTCTGTGATGACACTTAAGGTGGCCATTCATTTGATTATAGGGGAACTCCTGTCTAGGCAACACCTTTACTATTAGATTGAGACCTAGCCAGAGACAATCTGTGAGTTCTCAGACATTTCTCTAGCACCAAGTCTTTTTCAAACCCCACATTGGCTTCTTCTATTAAGATCTCCATATCAAAATGGATGGATTTGGAGAATATCCTCCTGAGAGAGGTATCACAAACCTAGAAAGAGAAGCAGGGGAGGTAATCACTCATCAGTAGACTTAAAAAAAAGATGTCATTGTATTCAAGAGCTCAAGGCTAGAACATAGCTAAATGACACAGTACCTCACTTCTGCATTGATGGCCTCTGGCAGGGTGTGCGTGAGAAAAGATTTTTCTTTAAGGGTCTGGCCTCAGGGAGTTTAATTATGCTCCAGTAAGTAAATGAGCAGCATGAAAGGGCATTGTTGTAAATGGGGAGATCATAAGAGTGTATATGTATCTGAGAGGACTATAATTGAGTTTGATGTGGTGCATGATGTAAAGTCACCAAATAATAAATATGTTTTTTAAAAAAGATCTCCATCTCTTTTTTTTCTCCCTCCTCATTGTTCCTCTCTCTCAATCATCTCCTTCTTTCATGATTTGTTCCCACTCCTTGGTTGAAACCCCTTATGCTCTCAATTAGCCAAGGAGATCTCTATTTTCTCTTCCTAGGGGAATACCTGGATGTCTGTCTTAGCATTAAGAAAATTCAAAGTTAATAAAGCTTTATGTAGTCTATTTCTGGTAGTCTTTATCATTCTTTTCAGTTTATTTGGCATGTATTTTAGTATTTGAGGTGATCTTGTTATGAACATTTACCCAATAAGTTTGTGTGGTATAACTATAACATGTTTTATATTATAATGAGCAAAAAAAATGTTTCATTTTACTAAAGAAATATTATGTTAATTAACCTGCTGTGAGATATATATTAAGTAATATTTATTATCTAAAAGTCACTTACAGAAAAGGGGGTGTTCAGGGGGAGGAGAAAGGGTGGAGAAGCAGCGCACGAAGGAGGGTTTACAACTGAGCAGTCCTTCCTCACCACACTACAGGTCCAGAAGCCTGGGGCCCGGGCCTTCCTCTTCCAGGCTGTCTCTTCTGGGGGGCTTTCTTTCCAGCTCTCTTTCCAGTTGACCATGCCCTGCCTGACTCCAGTACTTTGACGTCATGGAGTTTACCTGGGTGGCTTCTGGTTTCCCACAATATCTCCCCCTTTTGTCTAAATAAGAAAGTTCTAAACTAAGTATACAACTACATACTATAGGGATCATCATAAGGTGGTGTCTGGGGAAGAGGAAGGTACTAACATAAGTAGGGTCAAACTACAGCTAACAAACAACAAATACAAGGTGCATTTAAATGTCTAGAATGTTGATACTAGGAAATACACAGGGATTGCTTCAAAGCTGTCTATCTCAAACAATAAAGTTCTAATACCTGAGTGTCTTTGCTGAAATGTGAAGTAATAACAACCTCAACTATCCAGTCTTCAACACCATCAAGACCTGCGAAGGAAAACATATACCTGAAGTCAGAAGCATGATGAAGTAACTTCCAAAATTTAGGAGAAGGCGACTATTAACCACCTGGATAGTCATCCACCACTTCTCTGTAGTACATGAGCATCCCCCCTTGTGACTACTGGCCTATGATGTCTGACAAGTCTCTATAGAAGCAGGGTATTTTGGGGTAAGACCATCTTATCCTGTCTAAGCAGGCTTCAGCAGTCTCTATCCTTCATCCTGCTCGTCCATATCGGACAGTGAGCACGCTGACAGCAGTCAGGGCAAGTGCAGTCCTTTGTCCCTTAGGCCATTATTCACCAAACAAGACAATCTCTTTGCAAGATGTCTGTGATGCTCAACACCACCTCTGGAAAGGAGCGGTGATGCCAAGAGTTGTCATGACTCTCAAGGCCAAATTCGAGATAACAAAATCTTGAGTGCCATATTCTCTCGGTCTATGAAATGGCTGAAGATGCCTATCTATCTGGTATATTCTAACATGTTTCTGAAAAGCCTGAGTATCCTGACTGTTAGGTGGCAAATCTGAGTAGCCGTAATCTGCAAACCCAATCAACCAAGAAAGTAAAGTTAACACTGTAAGAATAGGCATTCCAAAAATGAGTGTACAACTCCTCCATAATAATTTCAAGTATAACAATCTTAGGAATATTGACCAAGATACACATTTCTTTTCTAATGACAACAATATCCTAACTATGTGTCATTATATATATAAATATATCTAAACAGAGTTAGATAAAACAACTTGTGTATATATTACAACAAATGTTATGACTAGCATAAATAATTAGAGGTAGAAATTGCATTATGGAAATGACAATGTACTTAATACACATCAATGTGCAAAATATTTTAAACATAGGTAGACACGTGCAAAATAAGGCAATTATACATTCAACTTTGTATCAAAGTATATATTATCCCTATCAAACATATAGATTAATTTCCCATTTGTATCAATATACAAACATTTGTACCATGTTCAACTTTGTAGCAATATACATATTATCTTAATCAAACATGTAGATTGATTTCCAATTTGTATCAATATACAAACATCTGTACCATGGAAATTCATTTTTCATTCATCCTTTGGTTAATAGCTGTTTGCAAGTATAATGATCTCCTATCTATTCCCTTTTCTTTCTTTCTCTATCTCTTTCTTCCTCTCTCTCTCTCTTTTAGAAATTCCTACATCTATAATACCATTCTATCCTCTACCCAAGATTAAATTATAACCATCATATCAAAATGATAATTGACAATAACCCTCCCTTGGATGACCAACTTATAGGGAAAGGGACATAGTTCTTTCATTAAGTTGCTTCATGCTGGCCTGTGGGAAACGGTATCTCTGTAGTGTCCTGTAAAACTAAAACAATGGTTAATTCCTAACAAAGTAACTGTAAACAAATATAACCATTCTATAAATATATATAATCATTCTATAAACATATATAATCATTCACATCATACTTGTTAAAGATATGATATGAAACTATCTTTTTTTTCTTTTTTATTTTGTATTTATCAAGAAAAACAGTAAATTGAATTTAAAATGCTGATAAGTTAACAATAACTATAAAGAAAATAAAAATCATAAGCATGACTTATCAAGGGTGATAATGCAAATAATTTGTTACACATGAAATTACTTTGTGTTCAGCTTTCCCTCTGGATTTTTTTTCCTAGCCCTGTATATCCCTATTCAAGGTCCCTTCCTCCTCCCGCCACATTAGGTCATTTTTTCTTCTCCACAACTCCCCATCCCCTCCCTGGGCAGGCTGCAGACAGTCCCATGGTCCCACTGATCGAATAATGCTTAGTTCAGTCTCCACTCCTGACAAATCCAGTTTTGTCCACCCTCCCTAAAGTGTGAGTCAGGTGTTCCTACAGGTGGAGTGGGATCCAAAGGGTCAGTCCAGGGTTTTTCTGATCCACAGACATTTAGTGGTTGTGGTTTGCAGCTTGGGCATTTTGGCTATTTTTTGTTAGTTTGTTTAGAGATCACTAATGAGTGACTATATCCCCTGCTTATCTTTCTGAGTTTGTGATACCTCCCTCAGGAGGATATTCTCCAAATCCATCCATTTGCCTGCAAATATTAGGATATCATTTTTTCTTACTGCTGAGTAGTATTCCATTGTGTAGATGTACCACAGTTTGTTAATCCATTCTTCAGTTGAGGGACATCTAGGTTGTTTCCAGGTTCTTGCTATTACAAATAATGCTGCTATGAACATAGTTGAGCTAATTCCTTTGGAGTGTGACTGTGCATCTTTAGGGTATACAGCCAAGAGTGGTATTTCTGGGTCCTTGGGGAGATTGATTCACAATTTTCTGAGAAACCGCCATATTGCATTAAAAGTGGCTGAACAAGCTTACACTCCCACCAACAATGGAGTAGTGTTCCCCTTGCTCCACATCCTCTCCAACATAGGCTGTCATCTGTGCCTTTTATCTTAGCCAATCTAACAGGTGTTAGGTGGTATCTCAAAGTTGTTTTGATTTGCATTTCTCTGATGGCTAAAGATAATGAGCACTTTTTCAGGTGCCTTTCAGCCATTCCTAATTCCTCTGCTGAGAATTCCCTTTTTAGATCTGAACCCCATTTTTTGATTGGGTTATTCAAGGTTTTGGGCTCTAAATTCTTGAGCTCTTTATATATCTTAGAGATCAGTCCTCTAACACTTGTAGGGTTGGTGAAAATCTTTTCCCATTCTGTAGGCTGTCATTTTGTCCAATTGACAGTGTACTTGGCTTTACAGAAGCTTCTTAGCTTCAGGAGATCCCACTAATTGATTGTTGGTCTTAGTGTATGTGCCACTGGTGTTATATTTAGGAAGTGGTCACCTGCGCTAATTCGTAGAAGTGTATTTCCCACTTTCTTTTCTATCAAGTTTAAAGTGGCTACGTTTACGTTGAGGTCTTTGATCCACTTGGATTTAAGTTTTGTATATGGTGACAGGCTCAGATCTATTTGCATTTTTCTACACAATTCCATCCAGCCATGCCAACCATACTTGTTAAATATACTATCTTTTTTCCATTGAATGTTTTTGACCTTTTTGTCAAAGATCAGGTGTTCATAGGTTTTTGGGTTAATGTTTGGATCCTCAATTCTATTCCGTTGATCCACAAGTCTGTTTTTATGCCAGTACCAGGCTGTTTTTGTTACTGTAGCTCTATAAAATAATTTGAAGTCAGGGATGGTGATACCGCCTGAGGTTCTTTTTTTGAGTAAAATTGTTTTGGCAATCCTGGCTTTCCTGTTATTCCAAATGAAATTGAGTATTGTTCTTTCAAGGTCCAAAAAATATTGTGTTGGGATTTTGATGGGCAGTGCAATAAATCTGTAGTTTGCCTTTGGTAGAATTGCCATTTTTACTATGTTGATCCTACCTATCCAGGAACATGGGAGAGCTTTCCATTTTCTGATATCCTCTTCAATTTCTTTCTTCAGTGATTTAAAATTTTTGTCAAATAGGTCTGTTACTTCTTTGGTTATAGTTACTCCAAGGTATTTAATACTATTTGCAGCTATTATAAAGGGTAATTTTCCCTTATTTCTTTTTCAACTCTTCTATCTTTAGTGTATAGAAGGGCTACTGATTTCTTTGAGTTAATCTTGTATCCTGCTATATCGCTGGAGGTGTTTATAAGCTGTAGCAGTTCCTTGGAAGAATTTTGTGGGTCACTTATGTATACAATCATATCATCTGCAAATACAGATAGTTTCACTTCTTCCAATTTGTATCCCCTTAATCTCTTTTTGTTCCCTTATTACTTTAGCTAAAACTTTGAGAACTATATTGTCCTGATTGGTCTATACCTCAAAAGTGATCACTGAGTGACATACAGCAGGTTCCTTCTTTCTCTGTCTCAAGGGTCTTTCTTATATTTTTTTTCAGTGGGGGCCCTATCATCCTTCTGAATGCCTTGGCAGTGCTGATAGGAGAAATTGTTTTTTATAGTGGAGAATCCAATGAATACTATTAACTGAAGATATTGAACCATCAGAAAGTATTGTGTGCAGACAAGATTTTTAGAGTAAGAGAGTAAGAAATGCAGAAAGAAGTAAGTTTTAAGATTTAAAATAAAAGTGAGATAATATTGGTCCCTATATATTTCACCTATTTTCTGTCTCACCTCAGGTGGCTTTTCTGATATGAGACAAGAGTCTCTGAGGTTTTGTTTACCAATATGCTTGGGTTTAGAGAGAGAGAATGCCACTTGATCCACCTCCAAAGCAAGCCTTTTTTGTGATCAAACCAGGACCTCCTTTTTTTTTCCAAAATATATAAAGATATGTACATACATAATCATTAGATATAGATGTATGGCTGTGAGAATAGAGACATTACCCTTAATGCCTGCCAGTGTCAGGTGTCTTTGTAATCCCCTGTAGTATTTTAATGTTTCAAAAGTCTAAGCATTCAGCATCCTTTTAGCGTTGTGAAGAGGGTTGTATCCACTCTTCTGTAAAAACAAAATTGAGACCCTGCCCCACCTTAGTTAAGTGAATGTTCCTTACCACATATCCAATTGTCTTATTGGCAGACGAGCTGGATCTGCCACGACTGGAGAGTGAACTAAGCAATATTGGGTCAGTGGGACCATGGGACTGTCTGCTGCCTGCCCAGGGAGGGGGATGGGAGTTGTGGAGAAGAAAGAATGACCTGATGTGGTGGGAGGGAGAAGGGACCTTGATAAGGATATACAAGGATAGAAAGTGTGAATTCTTTGTTCCTACTACTGCTACTAATAATAATAATAGTAATAATAATAGTAATAATAATAATAATAATAATAATAATAATAATAAAAGCTGTGGATGCATGTTCACTTGGATAACTCTGGGTGTCCTTTCTAAATTTTGAAAGTTAGTTACTTGCTTTTGCTTTCAGCTTATTCAAGTAATTTTTTTTCTCAGATAGTTCATGGGGTTAAAGACTAGATAGATAAGATTACTACCATCTCATGTCTCAGCTAAGAGCATTTAGATATTAGATTCATATTATTCAAAATAAACAACTTAGAAGTAATCTCTGTATATTGGCACTTATCAATATTTTAGACATTTAAGATATACTTTATATTTTTTGTTTATTAGTTGTAGTTTATATTATTTATAAATAATTAATAATTAATTAATTATTTATAAATATTAATTTATTAATATTGTTTATATTATTTGTCTTTTCCCTCTTCTTGAAATTTCTTTATAATTATTTCTATTGTGTATAGTCTTATATGTAAGTTGAAAACTTATTTTAGACAAAAGTGAGAGATGCAGCACATTCAGGCACTTTTGAGCAAAGCTTAGGCATACCTTTGAGGTTTTAAGTACCCCTTTAGGGGCCTTAGACAGCTCTCTTTGAAGACTGGTTGCAAACTGTATCCCCTTTCTACTCGTTCTTGCATTTTTGAAGGAAAGATTGCAGCTGCCACATAGCTCACTTTAACTCTACAGGAATTGCCCTAAGGTTAAATCTTGTACTAGTGAGTGTTTTATATAAACTCATTAATAAATATTAATACTTTTATATATCAATTGCCAGTGAAGAATTTCTATAATTACTAAATTTTACCAATATACACTTCATCCAGACAATAGTCCACAGATAAATATTGTAGCAAACAAATTTTATAAACCAAATATTCATAACATATAACTACAGAACATCTCACCAAAACACAAATTAATATATCTGCTTTTCAGAACCTCTTAAAAAGAACATGCTCTTTGTTAGATATTAGGATGACAACCCCAGCTTGTTTCTTAGCACCATTTGACTGGAAAATCTTTTCCCAACCCTTTACTCTAAGCCTGTGTCTGTCTTTGTGGTTGAGGTGTTTCTTATAGGCAACAGAAGGATGGCTTATGTTGTTGTATCCATCATGTTCGTGTGTGATGTTTTATAGGAGAGTTGAGTCCATTGATATTAAGGGACATTAGTGACCACTGATTGATATTTCCTGCCATTTTGGGTGGTAACGTGTTTGTAATTCCTTTCTCTAGAGTAGTCTTCTGTGGGGTTATTGATTGTTTGTGGTTTCATGGGTGTGTCTAGGGTCCTTAGGTTGGAGTTTTCCCTCTAATAGTTTCTGTAGTGCTGGATTGGTAGATACATATTCTTTCAGTCTGACTTTGTCATGAAATATCTTGTTTACTCCATTTATGGTGATTGATGGTTTTGCAAAGTATAGTATAGTTTGACAGCCATGCTCTTTTATCATCTGTATAACTTCTGACCAAGCCCTTCTAGCTTTCATCGTTTCCATTGAATAGTCAGGCGTTATTCTGATGGGTCTGCCTTTATATGTGAGTTGGCCCCTTTCTTTTGCAGCTCTTAAAATTTTTTCTTTGTTCTGTTTGCTTTGTGGCTTGATCATAATGTGGCACGCTGACTTTTTTGGGGGATCATATCTATTTGGTGTTCTGTAAGCTTCTTGTATCTTTATAGGCATTTCCTTCTTCAGGTTTGGAAAGTTTTGTTCTATAATTTTATTGAAAACATTATCTGTGCCTTTGAGCTGGTATTCTTCTGCTTCTTCTATTCCTATTATTCTCAAGTTAGATCTTCTCATGGTGTCCCAGATTTCCTGAACATTTTGTGTTAGGGCTTTTTTGGTTTTAGTATTTTCTTTGACTGATATATCTAAGTTACTGAGTCTTCCACTTCAGAGATTCTCTCTTCCATCTCTTGGATTCTGTTGGTTATGCTTGTATCTGTAGTTCCAGCTTTTTTCTTCAAGTTTTCTATTTCCATCTTTACCTCATTTTGTGCCTTTTTTATTGCTCCTATTTCAGTTTTTAGTTCCTGGCATGTTTCTTTCATTGTTTTGGTTTACCTTTTCTTGGTTTTCTTTCAAAGATTTGTTCATCTCTTTCAATTTTTGTTTGTATTTTCTTCTATTTCTTTAAGGGAATTTTTCATATCTTTTTTTGAGGGCTTCAATGATCTTCATAAAGTGTTTTTGGTGTTGCTTCCTTCTGCTTCCTCTTCATTGCTCTGTTCAGTTCTTGTAGTTTTTGAACCACCACTTTCTTCTGGAGGTACCTTGTTGTTCTTTATATTATTATATATATTTTTTCACTGGTGTCTGCCCATGGCTATAGTGGTTCACGATTAGGTGGCTCCTGGTCAGTTGTGGCAAGAGGGCTTGTGTGTCTCCTGTCTCCTCTGAGCAAGGGGTCTGCTCAATCTCTGACTCTGCTCTGGGCAGGAGTCCTCTCTGGGTCTGGGTTAACTTACTCAAGATGTATTTTTTCTATTTCTATGCAATTATCTGCAGATATTATGACATCAATGTTTTCAAAAGCTGAGTAATATTTTATTGCTTAAGTGTACATTTTAGATGTATTCTTTAGTTGAGGGACATCTAGATTGTTTCTACTTTCTGGCTCTCTGAATAAAGCTTTTATGAATACAATTTAGAATTTTTCATTGTAGTGCAGTATTGTGTCCATTAGCATATGCCACATGTTACACAGATGGGTAATTAAGTAGGTCTATTTCAGATTTTCTGAGTAACTTCAATATTATTTACAAAGTGACTGTACAATTTTGAATTCCCTCCAGCAATGGAAGAATGCTCTCTTTGCTCCACATCCTCACCAGCAAGAGCTTACCCATAGGTTTTGATCTTCTTCACTGTTACAGGTATAAGATGGAATCTCAAAGTCTTATTGATTTGTTGTTCTGTACTGTCTAAGACTGAACTTTTTTTGTTTCTCAGCCATTTGAAACTCCCCTGTTGAGAATTCTCCTTTTAGATCTGTGGTTTTTTATTATGCACAAAGTCTTATTTTTATCCATGTATACCCTTGTTCAAGCTCCCTTCTCCTTCCCATGCCTTCCAGTAACTCTCTCTTCTCCACATCTCTTTATCTCCTCCCCAGCAAGGGAAGGAGGTCCCAAGGTCCCAAAATGGCTTACTTCTACATCCACTCCTGGCAGATCCACTTTCCACACCACAACATGAAGACTGGGTCAGGTGTTCCTCTGGAGGGAGTGAGATCCAAGGTAGAAGACCAAGGTCTTTCAGATCCCATCCTGTTCAGTGGTTGTGGTATGCAGCTCGGGCATGCTTTGCCTTTTGCTTTTTTGTTTAGAGTCCACCAATGAATGAGTACATCCTTTGTTTATCTTTCTGTGTTTGGGATACCTAACTCAGGAGGATATTCTCCAAATCTATCCCTTTGCCTGCAAATTTTAGGATATCATTTTTTCTTACTGCTGAGTAGTACTACATTGTGTAGATATACCACAGTTTGTTAATCAATTCTTCAGTTGAGGCCTGTCACCTTGCACAAAACTCAAGTCCAACTGGATAAAAGACCTCAACATAAACCCAAGCATACAGAACTTAATGGAAAAGAAATTTGGAAATACCCTCCAACGCATTGGCACAGGTAACCACTTCCTAAATATAACAGCAGTAGCGCAGACACTAAGAACAACAATAAATAAGTGAGATGTCCTGAAACTGAGAAGCTTCTGTAAAGTCAAGGACACAGTCAATAGACAAAATGACAGCCTACAGAATGGCCAAAGATTTTCACTGACCCTACAAGTGATAGAGGACTGATCTCTAAAATATATAGAGAACTCAAGAAACTAGAGGCTAAAACCTTGAATAACTCAATCAAAAAATGGGGTTCAGAACTAAAAAAAGAGTTCTCAGCAGAAGAATTACAAATGGCTGAAAGACACTTCAAAAAGTTCTCAACACCTTTAGCCATCAGAAAAATGCAAATCAAAACAACTTTGAGATACCACCTGACACCTGTCAAATTGGCTAAGATAAAAGACACAGATGACAGCCTATGCTGGAGAGGTTGCAGAGCAAGGGGAACACTCCTCTGTTGTTGGTGGGAGTGTAAGCTTGTTCAGTCACCCTGGAATGCAATTTCTCAGACCTGTGTTTTAGCCACAGGATTATGAAGTAGGGATTCATCCATCATTGACAAGGCCAACCCATTAAAGGTAAGGGTCCTCATGGAGAAGTTAAACCAAAAAGCAATGCATTTGAGAATTATGGCCTTGTGAATGAATTGGCTGTTTCTTGCAGTAAATTTCTTCTTGAGCAAAGCTGTACCTTTCCCATATGTTACAAATTTGAAATTTAATTCCCACAAGCAGTGTGATTATTTATTGGACACAATCATGCATTGGGGTATTCAGGTCACTTGCCTCTGTTATGTGAGAGTAGTCACACAGCCAAAGCCTCTATTTCCCACATACAGGTCTTTGTTCTTTATTTCAACAAAACTCAAAGTCTGCTCTCCTATAATTATCTTTATTGGAAGGCATTTGTTGAGTTCAGGCCAGGCAAAAGTACTCCATTTGAGACAGTTTTTAGACATCCAAAGACAAGGAATTACTACTAATCTGTGATTGTTGATTTGCAGCCCTTAGACAGATAGGGTAAAAATGTGCTCTGATTTTATCTTGCCTGGATATAACAGAAAAAATATTCTGAATGGACATCACTTGAACTTTAAATTCTTAACAGTTTGTAATTAGTTGCACCTTGATTTACTAACACAATATTTTAACATATAGATTTACTACTTGTAATAACAGTAAAGAAAAACATTATTTCTCTGTTAAATTTCTGTCTGGTTGACCTAGGGTGAAAGTGGGGTATTGAAGTCTCCTACAATTAATATATGTCAATTTGAATTTAAGCTTTAGCAGTATTTCTTTTACATATGTAGATGCCTTTGTGTTACGGTCATAGATATTCAGGATTGAAATTTCATCTTGGTGAACTTTTTCTGAGATGAATAAGTAGTGATCTTCTTGTTTTTATTGATTTTAGTTTAAAGTCTATTTTGTTAGGTATTAGAATGGCTACACCAGCTTTGTTTATACTGCCATTTGATTGGAAAGTCTTTTCCCAACCGTTTACTCTGTGTCTGTCTTTAAAGTTGAGGTGCATTTCTTGTAAGCAGTAGAAAGATGGTTTCTGTTTTAGTATCCCCATCATGTTAGGATGTATCTTTTAAGAAGTGATTTGAGTCCATTGATATTAAGGTATATTAATGACCAATGATCAATATTTCCCATCATTTTTGGTAGTAGCTTGTATTTTCTTTTTTTCAGGGAGGGGGGTACTACTGTGGACTTATCAATTGTCTGTGGTTACATGGATGTTTCTGGTTTCCTTAGGTTGAAATTTTCCCTCTAGGGCTTTTTGCAGGGCAGGGTTTGTGGTTAGGTTTTGTTTAAATCTTATTATGTCATGAAATATCTTGTTTACTCCAACTATGTTGATTGATCGTTTTGCTGGGTACAGTATTCTAGGTTGGCATCCAAGTACTTTTAGTGTCTGTATAATGTCTGACCAGGACCTTCTTGCTTTCATTGTTTCTATTGAATAGTCGAGTGTTACTCACCAGTATTTCTCAGAATCTTCAATTTATAGAAACACATTTATAATGTATGTCCTTATGAATTTTTGGAATTTCATTGAATAGATAAGGGGAGAGAGGACATCCCTGTCTAGTTCCTGACTTTAGTGGGATTTCTTTGAGTTTTTCTCCATTAAGTTTGATACTGACTGTCGGCTTCTTGTAAATCGCCTTTATTATACTTAGGTATTCTCCCTTTATTCCTGATCTCTCCAGGGCTTTAATCATAAAGGAGTGTTGGATTTTGTCAAAGGCTTTTTCCGCATCTAAGGATATGATCATGTGGTTTTGTTCCTTTAGTTCATTTATATGATGGATAACATTTACAGTTTTTCGTATGTTGAACCAGCCCTGCATTTCTGGGATGAAGCCTACTTGGTC
>PVIH01014368.1:0-54084 GCA_004025045.1 Sigmodon hispidus | reverse complement strand
AAAAAAATATTTAAAAAAAAAAAAAAAAAAAAAAAAAAAAAAAAAAAAAAAAAAAAAAAAAAAAAAAAAAAAGAAAGCACACTGAGAAAGCCAGGGGGAGCAAGTCAGTAAGCAGCACCCTTCCCTGGCCTTTACTTCTCTTCCTATCTCCAGGTCCTGCTTGAGTTTCTACCTTTACTTCCATAAGTGATGGAAATGTAATCCAGTATGTTTGTGGAACATGACATGCAAGTATAAATCAAATAAACTATTTTCTCTACTTGTTTTTGGTCAGTAATTTAATTAGCGCAATAGAAATCTATGTACAGTTCTGACATCAGGTTTATGTGATTAATATGATATACCCATGATTTACTTCTGATAAAAATGCAAAACCATTGGTCATCAGAGAGTATCCAAAAACAATTTTTCCATTGATTACATTGTATTTTTCCATTGATTACATTCTCTGGAATAAATTGAAAGAACACATTGCAGAATATCAAAAATAAGAACAAGTTTTAATTTTCAGTAAAAGCTTTCCAAAGTAACCAGATGTTAAAATTAGCAAAGATTTAAAACAACTAAAAAGCACATTAGAAATGATCAGTTTAGAGGTAAAGAGATTAAGAGCTTTGGGAGATACAGTAAAACATGAGGAATCAAATTTAATTGGGATTAAATAGAACAATAGCTACAGTGCATAGAAAATATGAAGATTAGGCAAAAGAAACCATAGAATAAGAAGGAGGTAGAGTTGAAACAGAAAGTTAACACAGCATTAAAAATTCTGTGGGCCAATGTTCAATGTTCTGACACTCATGAAAATGTAATTTAAGGAAGACTGTGAGAGAAAAAAACAGTGATAAAATACAAATTGTCATTAATATTTACAAAGTTTCATCTAAAATATTATCTCTCAAAATTTAGGAAGTTATATTGAATCAGAGCAGAACAAATAAACAAAAACTGAACAATGTGTCAGCCAACTTCTGAATGCTAACAATGAAGAAAAAGTTTTAAAAGTATATGAAAAAAACTAAATAGTATACAGGTCCATAACATGCACACCACCCGAATTAATGTCAGTGGGTCATCTCCACAGAAAAGACTTGAAGATATGAGAAAAACTTTGTTGGGAGAGGATCTTTCAGCAGGAAAGAGGAAAAGATGAAAGAGAGAGTGACATGGGGATATCTTTCTGTATGCTGTGAATATTACTCTTTAAATAGAAGACTGTTTTGGCTTATCAGGCATCTTGGAAGTAAGCAGATTAATCGAGGCATAGGTAGGGGAAGGAGGGCAGAGTCAGAAACATCATCCAGCTGCCCAAGAATTAACATGTAAAGGAACACAGGTGAGCCACAGGCCACATGGCAGGACAAATTAATAGAAATGGATTGAATTATGATGAAAGAACTAGCTAGCAATATGCCTGAGACATAAGCCAAACAGCATGCAGTTAATATAAGTGTCTGAATCATTTGTGGGGGGATAAGCAGCTGCAGACAGATTTGAACTATTGCACTAGGTAGTCTGGAACGTTTTTGTCTGTGGGTCTAGACCCCAGCTGGATGGGGCCAGAAACCATATGTTATAGATCGTGCTCAATTTGGGGCAAATACTCAAATAAAGCCCAAAAAAAGCTTGAATATGGCTGTAAAACACAGAAACAGCCAAAGTAGCTTCCAAGTTGTTGCTCTAAAGTGAGTTATAATGCAGAGAGGTGTGTAAGGTTAAGTTACAAAATAGTACCAGACTTGTGGCAGGCAATTTAAGCTGTACTAAGGCCGGTTCTGAAGTTTCATATAATAGTCAGTGTAAACAACAAGCTGCATATGGTCAATTTAAGGTTCCTGTTTATATTAAACAAAAAAGAAAGACCGTCAAAGGTGGCTTCTTTTTTTCTTTATTTTATTATCATGAACAAAGAAGTCACATTTTCTATCCTTGTATATCCTTATTCAAGGTCCCTTCCCCCTCACACCACAACAGCAAGGACGGCTTCTTAATAACAACATTTTCTTGAGAATACTCTGTTTGCTAGCAGTGAGCAAACACAAGTCTTTTAAGAGCAGCTTCCTGATTCAACATTAGCAACAAAAACTGTGTGACTCTTTAAGAGACCCTGACACTAAACACTTAAATAGAGTGAGCAGCTGACAGCGGTGCTCTACTTGGTGGCATGTAGAAACTAAAATTCCCCAGAGTAGGGGTAGTAAAAAGTTTCACAATATTTAATAGTATTTTAAAAATTGAGAAAATAAGTGTGACTCCAGTGCCTTTGTCATGTTAAAAAGCTGAGCAGGGCAAAGTCAACAATAAAAACAACCCTATACAGTCTAGCATTCTAAAAACTCTTCTGGTTTAAAATAAAGATACATAAGAAAACAAATTCAGATTTTAAAAAATTCTATAAATAGGCTACAAAGTATATAAAAGTTCATAAGCTAAAAAAGTAAAAAATTCTTAAAAATACAATAATAAAATTATAATAAACCACATAAAAATAAAAATACAAAAAGTCTAAATTATACTTATTACTATGTTTTCTTTTTATTTTTTAAACTGCTAACAAGCTAACTACCAAAAGACATTTAACTACAAAGGCTACTAAGTTAAACTTATAGATTGTTAAAATATCTTAACTTGTGTCTAAAGATGTTATTTTTTTAAAAAAAGTTCTGCTTTTCTTTCCACAAAAGATAAAAAAAAACTCTATAAATTACTTTTAGAAAAATATGGTTTCAACAACTAAGACTACCTAAAAATTCTCTGATGGGAAGAGATGGTCACTTCAGCTTCAAGGCTACAGACTAAGATAATCTAGACTCAAAACCCTCAAAAGATTGCCAACACCTATTTACGTTGTTTGTGGCAATGCCTAGGTTAGCCACTAGACAAGAAACTGTTTTTGTACTGAACACTTGACTTTCTGTATAAGCTATACATGCAAGTTCCATAGGAATATGGCCTTTAAACTTTGGCAAAACAAGCTGAGATAGTCCTTCAGATTCCTGCTTTGTAGAGAAAACTGCCAGACATTCTTCAAAACACAACAAAACTATGCCAGAATGGGCAGAGTAGTCCTTTAAATTTCCTGCTTTATTAAAAGATATGCCAGAGACTCTAGACCTACAACCTAAAGATAAATGCCCCACCATTTTACAAAGAACTTTGGGTGGCTGTCCAGGCAGACATATGTAATCTCTGTCATTTCAAGATTTTAGAAATTGCTTGTGCTTCCTGTTTACTTGAGTAATATTATTTCCTACTGTGGTCTTTGATGTAGTTAAAGATTAGGTAGATATAGGTATAGTTTTTCTTAGTTATTTAAAAAGTTATTAGATATAAAACTTCAGACTCACAAAGATAAAATAGATGATAAAATATTTCTTTAAATTTTGCTAAATACACATAGACTAGATATTATAACTAGAATTCTTGCTTGATAGCTGTTTTAAATATGTAATTTTGTTATATTAAAATTGAAACATTCCTTTGTGATTAGACAGAAAGGGAGAAGTGATGTGGGAATGTCTTTCTGTATGCTGTAAATATTATTCTTTAAATAAAAGACTGTTTTGGCCTATGTCAGACATTGTAGAAGTAGGCAGAGAAATTGAGACATAGGTAGGGGAAGGAGAGCAGAGTCAGAAACACCATCCAGCTGCCCAAGAGTAAACAAGTAAAGGAACACAGGTGAGCCATAGGTCATGTGGCAGGACAAATGAATTGAAATTAGTTGATTTAAGATGAAAGAGCTAGCTAGCAATATGCCTGAGACATAAGCCAAACAGCATGCAGTTAATATAAGTGTCTGAATCATTTTTGAGGAGATAAGCAGCTGCAGGCAGGTTTGAGTTGTCTGACTATGTACTCTGGGATTGCAGGTCTGTGGGTCTAGACCCCAGCCAGACAGGGCCAAAACCCACATGTTACAAGAAAGAGCAATGAAGTGGGGATGCCTAACATGTATTATATATGTGTGTAAAAATGTTAAAGACAAGAAAGTAGTTTTACTTTATATCTTATTTTATATATGTATATGTACTTACATCATCCCTGCCTTCATTCTCTTGGACTTCTAATAAAAACTCCTCGTCATAATCTGGAAGCCAACAAATAACAGAATGGTGCATTTATTTGTATCAAAAGAATGTAATAAATGCCAGCTAAGAGAATTTTGTATCTGGAAACACTTATGTAGTGATATATTGTATATGTAATAAAAATGCTCTGAAATATCAGAGGATAGAGCTACCCAAGGAGCCAAGCCAAGAAAGTCAGGCAGTCGTGACCCAGACCTTTAATTCCATCACTAGGGAGGCAGAGATCCTCTGGATCTCTTGTGTTCAAGGCCAAAGTTAATCTAGGAATTGAAATATCTGGGCATGGAAAGAGAGAGGAGGAGGAGACAGAAGTCATTCCTCTTTTGCATTTGGGCCAAGTCAGTCTGAGCACTCCTGGAGATAAGACCTAACCCATTCATCTGGAGGAGTTGGGTGTTTGAGAATTGGCTACAGTTTGTTCCCTGTCTCTCTGATATTCCAGATTATTTTTATTTATTTTTTATTTTTTAATAAGTCAAGCACAATATTAAAGTGCTCATATTTTCTCTTTCTTGTCTTTTTTTTATTTATTTATTCATAAAATAGTATTTTTCCATGTGTCACCTTGTCCCTTCCTTTCCCTCTTCCCAATTCCTCCCAGTCAGACTTCAGCCTTGTTTCTCCTCATCAGATGATCCTCTACCAAAAAAAAGGCAAGAAGTTCCGAGGAGGGTCAGCTCAGTGTGGTCCATCTACTCAGGCAGATTTGATTTACTCATCCCAGTATTAAGGCTGGGTTAGGAACTCCTCTCTAAGGAATGGCCCCAACTTGCCAGCCCACACACATGAACACAGTCTGATTCTACTCCTTGAGGCTCCACATACTGCCCATGCCAATTGACAATTACCTACACTTGGATGGCTTAGCTCTTTTTCCTGATGGTTCCCTAGTGGTTGTTCTTAATTCAATGAGCTCCCCAGAGCTCCAGCCAGCTATTTCCGTGGGACTTTTACTCATAATCCATGTCCCTTTAGTCATACAGACTCTCCTCCCTGGCTCTCATCTGAACCAGGATCTTGGCCCAGTGCTCAGCCATGGACCTCTGCCTCCACCTCTATTCATTGTTGGGTGTAGGTTCTGTGATGACACTTAGGGTAGTTATTCAATTGATTATAGGGGCAGTCCTGTTTAGTCAACACATTCACTATTGCTTGGAGACCTAGTCAGGGACACCTTGTGACTTATTAAATATATATTATATCACCACAGACTTGTACAACTACAACTACTAGAAAAGATCAGGGCACTATGAAGAAAAGCAAAGTTTAAGTAAAAATGTCAGTTTGCTAAGTGAATCTAAAATGGAAAAGAAGAGAGCATGCTCAGTAGAGAAAATAGCCTAAGAGGTCATGGTAACATTTAACGCAACTGCCACAAACTGGCTAGACATGGAGTCTCTGCAGGGTCAGAGGCAGTGCTTGTCCTTATGATCACTGTGCTTTCCACAACTCCCTGCCTAAAATGTCCTAGGCTATGCATAGTTCTGCTGTAAGCTTAGTGAATAGACTATTCCCTGATGAACAGCCCTCCAAATGAGTGCTCAGAGAAAATGCCTTCTTAATTTTACATTTGACAGCACAGTGCCTCTCCTATGGGAAGCTTTGAATTCATGCTAGTAGATTAAAACTATGATGATTATGGCAATAACATCACTTGCATAATCAAAGGCAATTGGAAAGAAAATGTACCAATTTAAGCTGGACTTGAGATGCTGTTATGTGCATTTATGCTTAAAGCCCTAAGTTTTTGCCAATGGTGTGATGGACTGACTTCTGTAATTTCATTTTATTGGTAATTCCCTGTACCCCATTGTCTGTGTCATTATATTTGAAATTAAGAAAGAACCCCCTGCCTCATGTAACCTGATTATAACTAGCCAAGTTGGGCTCAGGCAATTAAAGGTGAATGATTATAATAGCATGCAAACTATCACTGATAGGCCTGTGCTCAGCTCCTTTAGCTATGAGATGCCCTTTAAAGGCAGATTGCAAAGCAAGTCTGTCCAGATCAAGTGAAGGGCATGAAATCCACATCTGTACATTTGTAAACTTCCTTAAATCTTGCTGAATAGAATAGTTGATTGTAAAGCACATATTTCAATTTTGGTTGTTCTATAAAATTTGCTGATTTTTTCCAGAAAATTTTGTGCAGTAAAAGGACAATTTTCATAGAGATTGAGCCCCAGGACTTGTGGCACTTTTCCTTGCAAAGATGTAGCTTTTATCTACACTGTATGTTTACCTCAGATGGTCTGGGAATGAAAAGCTAGCTTATATAACCTGATACCTTAGAGGTACCCTAAGTCACCTCTGGAAAGTCATCAATTTGAGATCAGATTATCCTCCCTTCAACAGTAATTGATCTGAATGTGAAGATATATTATAAATGATCAAACAAGGAATGACATTTGTTTCTGTGACAAATTACAACCATAAATGTGAACTCATCATTCCCCAGACTTCACTTTTCTGTCTTGTAGTTTATTTCCAATTAAGACCTATTAGAGTTGACATTTCAAAACAATTGCCCTGAAATGACCAATTTTCATTTCATACACTGAAAAACTTAGAGGTCAGTTGATAAATATGAAAATGAAGTTAAACCTTTGAAACTCAGACCCCTGACCAGAGTGGAGTCAGAGGTGAGCAGATTCTAGTTCCTGGGCTACCTGACCAGAGAATCCCTCTCTGGGATCAGGGTCACACCCAAAGTTCTGATCTCAGACTCTTGCTAGCAGACAGGCCCTAGGCTTTAGCTGTGAGGAACCTCTTCCAGCTACCCCTAAAGAAGGGACCTCTCATGGCCAGGACCCACCTCCAAAGTGAACTGTGAAATCACAGAAGGACTAAAGTCTTTGAAACTTAGACTTCTGTCCAGAGTGGCATAGAGATCAAGCAGACCTGTTGCTCAGAGCAGACAAGAGAGACACAAGCCCTCTAGCCACAACTGATTAAGAGCTGACAAATTGTGCACCACTGAAGCCATGGGCAGACACCAGTGCAAGAATTCATATAACAATATGAAGAACAACAAGTCAACACAAGAAGAAACTGGTGGTTCTACAACTACAAGACCTGCCCAGAGCAATGAAAAGGAAACAGAAGGAAACAATAGCAGAAACACCTTTATGAAGATTATTGAAGCCTTCAAAGAGGATAAAAAAAATTTACTTAGAGAAGTAGAAAAAAAAATACAAATAAAAAATGGAAGACATACAAATTCCATGATAAAAAATAAAAATAAATAATAAAATAAAAAAAATCCTTGAAAGAAAACAAAGAAACCCCCCCAAAAAAGGAAAACCAAAAAATAAAAGAAACATTCCAGAAGCTAAAAATTGAAATAGAAGCAATAAAAAAGACACAAAATGAGGCAAAGGTAGAAATAGAAAAGAAGAAAAGAGATGGCACTACAGATATAAGCATAACCAACAGAATCCAAGAGATGGAAGAAAGAATCTCTGGAGTGGAAGACTCAATAGTGGAAATACATACATCAGTCAAAGAAAATACTAAAACCAAAAAAGTCATAACAAAAAACATTCAAAAAATTTGGGATACCATAAAAAGACCTAACCTGAGAAAAATAAAAATAGAAGAAAGAGAAGAATACCAACTCAAAGGCACAGATTATGTATTTGATAAAATCATAGAAGAAAAATTTCCCAACTTAAAAAAGGAAATGCCTACAATGATACAAGAAGCTTATAGAACACCAAATAGATGTGACATAAATATAAAATCTGCTCACCACATAATAATCAAGCCACAAAACATACAGAACAAAGAAAAAAATTTAAGAGTTGCAAAAGAAAAGGGCCAACTTATCTAAAAAGGCAGAACCATCAGAATAACAACTGACTATACAATGGAGACAATGAAAGCCAGAAGGTATTGGTGTGAAGTTATACAGATACTAAAAGAACACAGCTTCCAACTTAGACTACTATACCCAGCAAAATTATCTATCACCATAGATGGAGTAAACAATATATTTCACGACAAAGTCAGACTTAAACAATACCTATCTACAAATCTGGCCCTTCAGAAAGTGTTAGAGGGAAAACTCCAGCCTAAGGATACCAAATAAAACCATGAAACCACAAACAATTGATATTCTCAAAGAAAAGCCCCAAGAAAAGAGATACATACAAGCTACCACTAAAAATAACAGGAAATATAAGTCATTGGTTACTAATACCCCTTAATCCCAATGGACTCAATTCACCTATAAAAAGGCAGACACTAACATGATGGATTCAAAAGCAGAAGCCATCCTTCTGCTGCATATAAGAAACATACCTCAACCTTAAAGACAGACAGACACAGGTTCCGAGGAAAGGATTGGGAAAAGATTTTCCAATCAAATGGCTCTTAGAAACAAGCCGGTGTTGCCATCCTAATATCTAACAATGTAGACTTCAAATTAAAATCAATTAAAACATGAACATTATTTATTCATCTCAGGAAAAGTTGATCAAGGTGAGATTTCAATATTTATGTTCCTAATATAATGGCACCTATCTATGTAAAAGAAAAACTACTAAAGATCAAATATCACATAAATTCTCACATGCTAATAGTGAGGGACTTCAATACCCCACTTTCATCCTTGGATAGGTCAACCAGACAAAGACTCAGCAGAGAAATAAGGAGTCAAACAGAGGTTATGATGCAAATGATTTTAATAGATATTTACAGAAGCTTCCACACAAATACAAAGGAATACACATATTTGTCAGCACCACAGGGAACTGTCTCTAAAATTAACCACATAATTGATGATAAAGCAAATATGAATTGATACAAAAAATGGAAATAATCCCTTGTAATATATCAGATCACCAGAGTCTGAAGTTAGAGTTCAACAACATCAAAAAATCACAGAAAGCCTACCAACTCATTGAAACTAAACATAACTTAACTGAACCACCTCTGAGTCAAGGAAGAAATTAAGAAAGAAATCAAAGTCTTCCTATAATTTAATGAAAATGAATCCACAATGTACCTAAACGTGTGAGACACAATGAAAGCAGTCTTAAGAGAAAAATTCAAAGCACTAGATTCCTATATGATAAACCTAGAGAAAACATACACTAGAGAACTAACTCTAGTTGAAAGCCTTAGAACAATTAGAAGCAAAGTCACCTAGAAGGAATAGACAGCAGGAAATAATCAAATTTAGAGCTGAAATCAATAAAATTGAAACAGAAAGAACAATATGAAGAATCAATGAATCGAAGAGTTGGTTCTTTGAGAAAGTCAATAAGCTAGATCAACTCTTATCCACACTAACCAAAAAGCAGAGAGAAAGTACCCAAATCAACAAAATCAGAAATGAAATCAGAGACATAACAACAGACCCCCAGGAAATGCAGAGAATTATCAGGTCATACTTTAAAATCTATGCTCTACAAAACTGGAAAACCTAGAAGACATGGACAGATTTTTGGATAGATAGCATTTACCAAAATTAAATCAAGAGCAGATTAAATACCTCAACAGACCTATAATCCTAAATTAAATTCAAGCTGTCATTAAAAAAAAAAAAAAAAAAAGCAGGTCCAGATGGATTCAGTGGAGAATTCTACCAGACTCAGACTTTTCCACACAGTAGAAATTGAAGGAATATAGCCAAACCCAGTTTATGAGTCCATAATTACCTAATACCCAAGTCACTCAAAGACACAATAAAGAAGGAGAATTACATACCAGTTTCCCTCATGAATATTGATGCAAAAATTCTCAATAAAATTCTGTCAAACTATATATAAGAACATATAAAAAGTCATCCATCATTATCAATTAGGCTTTATTCCAGAAATGCAGGTATGGTTCAACATATGAAAAACATTAATTGTCATCCATCATATAAACAAACTGAAGGAAAAAAAAAACCCACATGATCATATTCAGACACTGAAAAAGCCTTTGACAAAATTCAACACTCCTTTATGATAAAAGTTTTGGAGAGATCAGGAATATAGAGAAAATATCTAAATATGATAAAGGCGATTTACAAGAAGCCAACAGCCAACACCAAACTAAATGGAGGAATTCTCAAAGCAATCCCACTAAAATCAGAAACTAGACAAGGTTGTCTCCTCTCCCCTTATCTATTTAACATAATTCTCAAAGATTTAGCTAAAGCAATAAAAGAATGAATGGAGATTAAGGGAATACAAATTGGAAAGGAAGAGGTCAAAATACCTTTGCAAATGACATGATTGTATACATAAGTGACCCACAAAATTCTACCAGAAGCTTCTACAGCTGATAAATACATTCAGCAATATAGCAGGATACAAGATTAACTGAAAGAAATTAGTTGCCCTCCTATGCACTAAAGAGAAAAGGGCTAAAAAGAAATAAGGGAAATATCACCTTTTGTAATAGCTACAAATAGCATTAAATACCTTGGTGTAACTATAACCAAAGAATTAACAGATTTATTTGACAAAATCTTTAAATCACTGAAGAAAGAAATTGAAAAGGATTTCAGAAAATGAAAAGATCTCCCATGTTTCTGGATAGGTATGATCAATACAGTAAAAATGGCAATTCTACCAAAAGTAATCTAAATATTCATTGCCCTTCCCATCAAAAACCCAACACAATATTTTTCAGACCTTGAAAAAACAATACTCAACTTCATTTGGAATAACAATAAAGTCAGGATTGCCAAAACAATTTTGCTGAAAAACATAACCTCAAGAGGCATCACCATCTCCGACGTCAAGTTATACTATAGAGCTACAGTAATAAAAATAGCATGGTACTGGCAGAAAAAAAGACTTGTAGATCAGTGGAAACAAATAAAAGATCTGGGCATTAACCCAAAAACCTATGAACACCTAATCTTCGACAAAGAGGCTCAGAATATTCAATGGAAAAATGATAATATCTTTAACAAATGGTGTTGGCATAGCTGGTTGGTAGTGTGTAGAAAAACGAAAAAAGATCCAAGCCTGTCAACCTGCACAAAACTCAAATTCAAGTGGATCAAAAACCTCAACATAAACCCAACCACTCTGAACTTGATAGAAAAGAAAGTGGGAAATACCCTTCTACAAATTAATTGGCACAAGAGACCACTTCCTAAATATAGCATCAATGGCACAGACACTAAGAACAACAATCAATAAGTGAGACCTCCTGAAACTGAGAAGCTTCTGTAAAGCCAAAGATACAGTCCATAAGAGAAAACAGCAGCCTACACAATAGGAAAAGATTTTTACCAACACTACACATGATGGAGGATTGATCTCTAAAATATATAAAGAACACAAGAATCTAGAGCTGAAAACCTTGAATAACCCAATCAAAAAATGTGGTTCAGAACTAAAAGAGAATTCTCAAGAGAAGAATTAATTACAAATGGCTGAAAGGTACTTGAAAAAGTGTTCAACATCTTTAGCTATCAGAGAAATGCAAATCCAGTTTGTTTTTCAAAGGAAGTTTTTAGTGAGATTAACATTTTATTTATATAAGGATTATCCTTCTAAAAAGTATTTTAAACTTTTAAATAATATTTATATTTATTCTATACAATTTCAGATTTGTATATAATGTCTTGATTATGTCAATTCCCCACACCCTCCATTCAACTCTTCCCTTGACCTTCTTCATTCACAGTGTCTGAAATGCACATTTGCTACTCAAGCAAAAATCTGTTGCTGACCGTTGATTTATTAAAACATATGTAGCTGTAGTACACCAAGATATATCTCTAAATATAACAAATTGATGCTTTCAATTATTATGTATTTGTGAAAAACTTTAATGCAAAATTTGTGTTGGAGTGATCCTGGTTCAGAGTCAAGTGTTAGGTTGCCTCTATGCTCACCATTCTGCTATTTACATTTGGAGGAGGGGAAATATGTCATGGAAAGCAATGACACAGACTTTCAGGGACAAGTTGAAACAAACAAGTTCAATTTTGCTATGGAGGGGAAAACGTTAAATACTTTTATTTTTATAGACCCTCCTTGACCTAGGGCAAAGGACTTTGGTTTGCTGGTATATGCAGCAGTGGGTGGTGGTTTCTTCCTGGTCTAGGAAAGTTGTATCTCAATTCTGCTCTCATCAAGGCCCCAGACTCAAACCCCAGGTTGGCTTATGTGGAAGTCCTTAGGAGCACAAGTATTTTCTTTAAAATTATGAATAAAGTCACATTTGTTATCCATGTATATCCTTATTCAAGGTCCCTTTTCCCTCTCACCCCCTCAGGTCACACTCTTTTCTCCACATCTCTCCATCTAGTTATCACCAGTTTGCATTGGCTGAGGTCAGGTAGGTCTCTAGGCCCTTAGAAGCCCATACATTTATTTCTACACATTTGTAGATATTGATTAATATCAAAATGAAGAGTCAAGAAAAACTATGATGTGTGATTTTGTTTCTTTTATTTACTTTTTATTCTTATTTAATTTTTGTGTCAGGGTCTCATGTCTCTCAGACTGGCCTCAAATTAATGTGAGTATGCATGTCTTTGAGTTTCTGATCTTCTTGGTTCTACTTGTTCAGTCCTGAACTACAGGTTTATTTCACTTCTCCTAATTCATTTGATGCTGAGGATCAAACCTTTAGCAGTGTTGCATGCTAGGCATGTGATCTAGCAATCAATACCTCCTTATACCTTTCTTGACTATTGAATAAGTAATATTTGACCTTTTGAAGAAACACTACTCTGTTTAAAGTGGCTGAAAAACTAGTTTCAGCATGTTGCTTGTTCATAAACCTATGGACAGAGATAATATTTAAGAAATAGATTACATTTATACTTTGAAATCTGAAATAGAATCTGGTAAGAGTACATATCTGTATAGTTTTACATAGGTTATGGAAATATTAGTGGTTTAAAACTAACTTTTGTTTTAATATTATTTACTAATATGTCCTATGTAGCAAGTGACTAAACTTGTAATGTGGAACCCAGGCTTTAAAGGTAAATTGTGTATATACTAATGGACTTAAAAATTGCCCTACTATATAGCACTATATGCTTTAACTTGCTGAAGTTTTACTGTGATTTTATTTTAGTGAAGAACCAGGATTGTTACTGTTCTGAATGGGAAAACTATCTTCAAGAAATATTACTAAAAAATTGAACAATCTTAAAAATTTTATCTTTGGTAGTATGTCTTAGTAAAATCAAATGAACCAAAAATTGAAGGTAAACAAAGGTAAAAAGTGAAATTCTTAATAGGTATCACTTGTGTGGTTGTCAAAATAAATCAAATTATTTGAAGCATACATAATGAAAACAAACCTATATGTCTCATGTTGACAATGATAATATTTGTATTTCAACATCTATTTAGTCATGTTACCAAGAAGCTATCTTTGAGCTGGAAGTGATCAGCCTATCATATGCTTACATGCAAAAATAGGAGTAGAATAGAATCCTTATGTGACTTCAGACTCTGTGGTTGATTCTTCTCTTATATTTCAGACTAATTTTATTAAACATAATTACAAAATCAAATTCATTGATGAATGGTCAGAAAAGCTGTGGTACTGAGACTGAGGTTCAAATTTCTCTTCTAGACACTAAGCTCAACCATATTGCCAACTAACTTGATGGGTAAGGTGCCACTCACAATGATACCAGAAACTTTGGTACTGGTTTCCTAGAATTTTCCAATAGTGTCATTAGACTATATGAAGAAAGAAATAGAAGAGGAGAAAAAAACAAATGTAATAATTCAAGTAATAGGATGAGAACTATTGCATCAACATAGGAAATAGTAGGGTAGGTTAAATTGGTCATATAGAGATAGAGAGTTTGTTACAGACATGTATTAGCATTGTAATCAAAAGTAATTAGTTACACATAATAGAAAAAAATTCAGCATTGGAAATAAAAGGAAATCAAACACTACATGGGTGAAACTGAGATACAGAGCTAAGTACGATAAAGCTGTTTGTGAATCTTAGGAAACTATGTACATGGGATATTCAGAGGTAAAAGGAAGTCTAAAAATAGAGAGAAAACATTTGTATGTTAAGACTTTTTTTTAAATGATGAATTGACTATGTTAATGCAAACACTAGAGCAAAGGGATTATACCTTGCTTTGACTAACTTTGGAAAGTCCACTAATAGAGGACTATATGAAGTGTCTTACTATTTCCTTCTTCTCTTGGATGAAGCCAAAAATTAATTCATAGGTGCTATGACGGCTGAGGAGAAAACATACTCAGGAGGACTGTGGTATACTTGCTTTACCAAACAGTGAGCATATGTTGGGTGCTGATTGGTATATATTATATGGTAAACATCATATTTTGCCCTTTAAGATTTTCTAATTTAAAAGAGGAAAGATATATGGGCCTTACTGATATCCCTGAGGATGATGACCAATAACAATTTAAGAAATTCTTACTAAAATATTGGAAATAAGTAGATTTTATGTTATTATATAAGTTCTGAACCTCAATTTTATGTTTCCATTCTCTCCTCTAGCACAGTTGAATATGGTGCTCTTTCAAATAGGTCTGACCTTGGTTGTAGAAGATACGGTATTTTGAATCAATTCCTGCAAAAATATCCTGACCTCCATTTACTGGCAGGCACTGTCTGTTTCAATTGTCATATTCTGTCTGTGATGTCTGAGTAAAGAAGTACTATCTGAGTGTAGAAGCAATTCTGATTTTGTATTTATCACTGCTGAGAGACCATTATCTGGTACACAGATATTCAATAAAGAGTTACTTTCATGATAAAACCATTCATGAAAGTATCTTAATTAATAAACAAAAAACAAGTAAACAAGTAAGTAAGCAAAAAATAAGTAAATAAACAAATCATCACCTAAATAAGTTAGTAACTAATCAATAATTTTTGTTTATTACATATTGCATCCAGATAAGTGGAAAAGGTGAAGTTTACTCAGAAATACTCAAGACATAAGAGTATTCTCTATTCAAATGGTATCAGAAGACATTTCAAAAGTATCTTGAGCATATAATTTTCTGTATTGTTAGTAATTTACAGAAATGTAAATTATTGCTACCCTCTTTCTTTCTGACACAACTTTGTAGTCTGACATACTCCAGTGGAGAACCAAGACCAGCAGAAGAGCTAAGCTGGTAAGGGTGCTCATGGGGAAAGATGACCACCTGATCTTAAAGCCTGGATCCCACAAGAGTACAGAAAAGAACCTGCTTCCAAAAGTTGCCTACTGACATCCACAGGTGCACAGTAGTGCTTGCGCACATGCACACACACACACACACACACACACACACACACTTAATCACAGTAGCACAATAATTGAATAACCACATAATCAAATGCATAATTTGAAAAGTCAGCACTAAAATAAATAAACTCACTTTAATGTTACTTACTACACTGGATATTGTGCAATGTATAATGTGTAACGTAAGTTAGAGAGAAGATAAAGTGGGTCAGATTACATGTCAAGCAAGCATGGAACATGAGCTTGATTTTATTGCACCAAGTATAATGCACCAATGCATGTGCCTGTAATCCCAGTGATAGGAGGTGAAGGCAAGATGCTCTTTAGAATGCATTGGATGGATACTCTAGATGAAATTGCAGGTTTCTTTCAACGAGGGTATCTGTCCCAAGACAGTCAGGTAGGAAACAACAGATACAACTTTTCTACACTCAGGTGTGACTTCCACTTATGGCTCTATCACACACACGAGCATGCATCCCTGTCTCCGTCAGAAAACTTATAACATATATGTGTACACATAAATTATATCTCTTATCATGAAAACTTTAGCTTTAAAACTCAGTAGGGGTGATGCAATGAAACAATAGAATATATATTCAGTTCGATAAAGTAAATGTGGTTGGTAATTATGAAGGGGGCCTAAAAGTATCTCATGATGTTCATTTAGAGAAATGATAAAAGTCTGCATTAGTCCTGCTTATTTAGAGTTAGGTTATCCTTTGATGTTCAGTATGCATAAAATAACATCTACATTTCTACAGCTACTGATTTATCCATTTTGCTTATAATTCCAGATATTCTGGCAGAAGTCTTAGTTTTACACTCTTTTATTCTGCTATCATTTTTTAAGGTAGAGCATTTGCTAATATCTATAGCTTAACTAGAAAAGATAGATGAGATAATTGAATGAGAAAGAAATTGTTAAAATTTGAAATAAGAGATTTTAGACTTGTTGAGAAATACCTGCTGAGAATCTGGGCAAAAAATCAACTTGATAGCAATAACTTCATTTTTTATCTTAGCCAACTGTAGAGCTGAATAATTTTAATTTTGAAAATTACTTTCAAAAACTCTAAATGGAATATAATTTCCAAATTGGCTTTATTTTGATGGAGTTTGTGTTTAAAACTAACTCTATTTTACATTGAATAATATGAGATGTTTAGTAGATGCTAATTATAAGGCTTCCTGGGTAAATTAACTTGTTTTAAATGGTGCTTATATTCATTTTTCTATTAGTTGATAGAATATAAATTTAAAACAATTATTTATATCCATTTTACTTCACTTTCATATTATTTATTTTCTGTTGGCTTCATTTTGTCTTGACATAGTAGTTTGAATTAAGCACAGGACACATCATATGCTCAAAGCATGCTGAATTAAAAAGAGATATTTTGGTTTTGCTTTAATTAAACATTCAGTCTAATACCAAAATATATGTATTTAAGACATATTTAAAGTAGTACAATATAATGTATAAAATAGACAGAAATCCTGGGAAAGGGTAATTCTCTCTCACACAGAATTTGTTATATTGTCTATAGTTTGTTGTCTGCAGGTGGAATCCCTTGAGATTTTTCCTCTCACATTGCATTTGTATATCTATTAATATTTCCATTGTTCAGCTCATGCTAGGAGGGGACATCTCACATGAGACTTCTTGATGTTTTGGCTCTGCATGCTTTTCCACTGTGTTTCCTAGGCCACAAATGCAAGGGCTGCACTGATGATATATCCATTGGGTCATTGATTTCTTGTGGTGGAAATGTTCTCTGTATGCTGAAAATAAAAGAGCTATTTTGGCCTATGTACAGCACCACAGAAGTGTGTGGAGCATCAAAAAGCAGACAGGCAGAAAGAGGATGGAATTAACCAGTCTCCTCTCCATCTGACCCCCGAAGAAGAGACATGTAAGAAATCCAGGTGAGCCATGGGCCGGGACACGTGGCAGGTAGAATACTAGAAATGGGTTAAATTAAGATAAAAGAGATAGCTAGTAATGTGCTTGAGATATGGGACAAACAGTATGAAGTTAATATAAGTGTCTGACTCATTTCTTTGGGGGACAAAAGCTGCCGCGGGCCAGGTACAAACCCCAGGCCCAAAAGGGCCCAGAAATTTTCTACAATTTCTGCATTGTGTTCTGTTGTGTTTTTGTTATTGTCTTCATTTGCTGTAGATAGAAGCTTCTTTGGTGAATACTGAGAGCTCTATCTTTTAGGACATGTAAGGATAAAATTTAGAACATAATTATGCTGCGCTAGCAAATGGAACCTAGTAAATTCTCTTTTATAATCCTCAATAACTACAGATATATGGTAAGTCTGTAATTCTAGGCATGATTTTCCTCTGGTGAAGTGGGCCTCAAATCCAGATAGAGATGTGTTGGTTACCAGGAAGATGAATTTACCACTATTTCAACTATATGGATATCCTGCCATGCTGGTCATCATTGTGGTTCAATGGTGTCACAATTGGGTAAGGCTATTAACTTTATTTCCTTTTTTGATAGCTTCTAGAATGCTTTCTGACTGTATGAAATCTTGACTACAGGAAAAAGACTTTGAATATAAATTGAGCTCTCTTTATCTGACTACTGTATCTCAATCTCTGAGAGGATTCACCAGCAACATAAATGTCTTGCAATGTTTTGTGAGTTTTGAACTAACCTGATTAAACACTAGAAAGGCATTTCAAGTCTTGTACTAGGATTTCTGTTAATCTATTGTTTTTGTGTATATGTATATGTAGGCATATAAGTTTGCTTGTATTGCAAATAATTTATATAAATATAAATTAATGTAATTTATTGAGGATTTATCAAGCAACCTTGGTATTACTTGTATAGTACAATAATTTAAAAATTCAAAATGTAAAAATGCATTTTAAAAACACATTGAGTTCAACTGTGTTTTCAAACTATTCTTGGGAGGGCAACTAATGAGGGAACATGTGAGAGAGGATAGGATTGAGAAGACTTCAGAAAAGGGGTAAGATTTTGATCAAAATTTACTGTGTGAAATTATAAAATTACTAATAAACACAATATATAAATACTTAAAATTTATATATTGACATTCATTTAATTAAAACCAAATACAATTGACAGTCTCTAAGCAGGTAGGT
The DNA here is from genome assembly GCA_004025045.1 of Sigmodon hispidus. Taxonomy (NCBI): domain Eukaryota; kingdom Metazoa; phylum Chordata; class Mammalia; order Rodentia; family Cricetidae; genus Sigmodon; species Sigmodon hispidus. Next base: position 35,655 of record PVIH01014368.1, on the reverse strand, counting down.
AACAAGAAAGAAACCAAGAGAGACATTTATAGATCAACATGAGAAAGAAAAATAGGTAAAATATTCTGAGTAAATTGAGACCATGGTGGGTGGTAAATGAGGTAAGAATACAACATGAGGAGATCAGATGGTTGAGTTGAGGAAGTGTTGTTGAAAGTTTTCCTGGGCCCTTTTGGGCCCGGAGGTTCGGACCTGACCTGCAGCGGCTTTTGTCCCCCAAAGAAATTAATCAGACACTTATATTAACTTCATACTGTTTGGCCCATGTCTTAAGCACATTACTAGCTAGCTCTTTCATCTTAATTCAACCCATTTCTTGAAATCTACTAATTTACCCGCCACATGGCCCAGCCTGTGGCTCACCTATATTTCTTACATGTCTCTTCTTCTCAGGGATCGGATGTTGTCTAACTCTGCCCTTCTCCTACCTGCCTGTCCTCTGATCCTCCACCCACTTCTACAGTGTTGCACTTAGGCCAAATCAGTTACTTTATTTACAGCATACAGAGATCATTCCACCACAGGGAAGGGGCAAAGAGAGAGAAAATAAAAACATATCTTGATAGAGGGAGTCATTTTGAGGTTAGAGAGAAACCTGGTTGTAGGGAAATACCCCACAGTCCACAAATATGACACAATAGAAGACTTCAAACAATAGTGGTAAGGGTACATAAACAGGCCTGCCCCTGTAATCAAATTGATGACCACCATAATTGTCATCATAGAACCTCTACCCAGCAACTGATGAAAACTGATGCAAAGATCCACAGATAAGCACTTGACATATCTTAAAAGAGGGAGGAGAGATTATATGCATAAAGATGTCAATATCATAAATAGGAAACCCATACAAACAGTTGTCCTGAGCTATTGGGAGCTCACTGACTCTGGACTGACAGCTTGGAAACTTTCATGGAACACAACTAGCCCCTCTGAATGTAGATGGCAGCTGTGTGGTGGGGACAGTTTGGGGGCCCTGTTATGGTGGAAGTAGAACTTGTTCCTAATACATAAACTGGCTTTGGGAAGACCATTTCTTTATAGAGAGATACCTTTCTCATCATTGATACTGGGGTAAGAGTCTTGGTCCAGCTTCAGCTTGGTGTACCAGACTATATTGACTTCTTCTGGGAGTCCTTACCCTCTCTGAGAAGTAGATGGGGGAGTGAGGTAGGGGCAAGCTGTGAGGTGACTGAAAAGAGGGAAGGGAGGGGGAACATTGGCTGCTACGTAAAAAAAAAGAAAACCTTTCAAATAAAAAGATAAACACAAAAGAAAAATGTGTGTATCAAATGTAGACAGACGCAAACATTGTAAATACTTTATCTCAATGAATACATAATATCTCTGAACTAAGCAATATTGGGACAGTGGGACCATGGGACTGCCTGCTGCCTGCTCAGGGAGGGGATGGGGAGTTAGGGTTAGGGTTAAGGTTAGGGACAGAGTTGTGGAGAAGAAAGAATGACCTGATGTGGTGGGAGGGGGAAGGGACCTTGAATAAGGATATTCAAGGATAGAAAGCGTGACTTCTTTGTTCATAATAATAATAGTAATAAAAGAAAGATTTAGAATAAAATGATTATAAAAACAAACAAACAAATAAAATAATAACTCTGAATCAAAGTGAGTAGAGAGGTATATGTTAGTGTGGGCATCGCCATGTGTAGTGTTGTGGCCACGCCCCCCGCCTGCAGAGGTGCTCTGACAGGGTATGCCATACCACGCCTGAGGGGTGTCTGCGTGGTCACCCTTTAAAGAGCCCCAACCACACGGCAGACACTCTCTTTCTCCTTCTCTGCTCCCTCTTTCCTCCTTCTCTTTTGCTCTCTCTCTTCCTCTCCCCCACAAGTTCCTTCAATAAACTAAACATGGCTCCTTGGCAGTGTGCTAGCACATTTTATCCTTATACTAACAGTATATAATATTCATAATAGCAGGATATAATACTGTTAGGATAACACTGCTACTCTTTTTTATAGTAGCAGTGTTTTATAATCATTTGTCGATGTGATTCATTGAAAATTCTGTCATAATCACTGTTGTTAATTGTTATGGCTCTTTTGATAGGGAGTGGGAAAGATGATTTTAATAAGTTTTCTTGTTGGACTATCTTTGGATTTCCAACCCCTAAATAATGACATAGGGACTTATTAATTGCTTGGTCATTATCTTGGGCTTTTTCACAGCTAGCTCTTATACCTTAAATTAACCCATTTATATTAATCTACATTTTGCCACATGATGCTACCTCATCATCATACTCCCAATCCTGCTTCCCTCATGTTTGACTGGTGATTTCCCTTTCTTCTTCCCAGAGTTCTCTCTGTCCCCAAAAGCCTCGCCTAACCTCTTCCTGCCTAGCTATTGGTCATTCAGCTATTTGTTACACAAATTATAGCAACATATCTTCACACAGTATACAAATATCCCACAAAAGATGACTAAAATTTAATTCAGAAGGAGCATGATTAAACTATAGATAAAAAACATATTTAGAAACACAAAAATAATTTTATTTTGAAAATTATGACAGAGCAACCATAATAAACTTTTGGTGCTGACATACATGTGGACAAGACTCAGTGGATTCAAACTTTAAGTCGAAAATTTTGAATTCACATTTAAGGTCAGTAGAATTTTGATCAGAGTACCAAAACATGTAAAGAAAAAACTAATAAATTTTCAAAAACCAGTATGATGAAAATTAGAAATATGTGTAAATTAAATAAAAAGTTAAATTTCAAACTTGCATCATAAACAAAATTATTCTAAAAACACACAAAGACTGAGGAGCTCTATTAGAGGATTCGGTGCTTGCTACACAAATATTAAGATAAGACCTTGAGTCTCCAGAACCCACATGAAGTCAGATACAGTGTAGCAAGTGCTTCAATAATCTGTGTTCCTGTGGGGTGATGACAGATAAGGACAGAAGAATTCCTAGAAGGTCATGATCCAGTCAGTATAATATTGAAAACAAGTGATTCTTAAAGAAGGTGAAGAGCAAGAAGTGAACCTACAGGTCGTTTTCTACTTCATACCTACACTGTGACACTCATAGACATACATTCATACTCATAAATGCTCACATAAAGCTATAAATATGTATTAAAATTCATTATAATTGCAAAATTGTAAAACAAGCATTGCCATTATGGTAATTGATTAATTGTTGTTTGATATTATACCAGATCAACAAAAAATGTGTATTAAATATTATCAAAAATTTCCCACTTTTGCTTCTTATGGTCACATTACGAGAATAAGACTATCAATATGCCCACCCTAGTTCCTTACTCTTTACCTTTATGGTTCTATGTACTGTAGCTTGGTTATTGCTGACTTAATTGCTTAATCACTTGCAAGGAAATATACATGACATTTGTCCTTCTGGGTCTGAGTTACCTCACTCAAGATAATTTTTATAGCCTATCCGTCTGCCAAATATTTAATGATTTGCTATTTCTTAACAGTTGTATAATATTTCATTTTCTTTATATGTCTTCTAAGGGACATCTAGTTTGTTACCAGTTTCTAGCTATTATGAATAGAGCAGAAACAGACATTGTTAAGCAAGTCTCTTTGGGGTAGGATGGCCTTTGAGTATATACCTCAGTGGCATAGATAGATCTTGAGGTATATCAATTCTCATCTTCCTGAGGAACTGATACACTAATTTTTTTTCCTTCTTTATTTTGTGTTTATCAAAAAAACAGTAAAAAGAATTTAAAAATGTGGAAGAGTTACCAATAACTATACAGAGGATAATAATCATAAGCATGGCTTATCAAGGGTGGAAATGCAAATAAGATTGCTACACATATATTTTCTTTGTGTTCAGCTTTCCCTCTGAATTTTTTTTTCCATCCCTGTATATCCTTATTGAAGGTCTCTTCCCCCTTCCACCACACCTGATCATTTTTCTTCTCTGCAACTCCCCATCCCCTCCCTTGGCAGGGAGCAGACAGTCCTATGGTCACACTAGCCCAATAATGCTTGGATCAGTCTTTACTCCCGGCCAAATCCAGTTTTGTCCCCCCTCCCTCAAGAGTGAGTCAGGTGTTCCTATAGATGAACTGGGGTTTGAAGGGTCAGTCCAGGGTGTTTCTGATCCCAAGCTGTTCAGTGGTTGTGGTTTGCTGCTTGGGCATGTTTGGCTTTTTTTCTTGTTTGTTTGTTTAGAGACCACTAGTGAGTGAGTACATCCCCTGCTTATCTCTCTAATTTTTATAGTAGTGTATGTTTGTATTCTTGCCAGCAATGAATTAGTATTATTCTACATCCTCACCAGAATGAACTTCCACTTGTTTTATTAATTTTATCCATTCTGAAAAAAAAATGTAAAATGGAATCCCAACTCAGTTATGATTTTTATTTCACTGATGAGGAAGAATTTTGAACATTTCTTGTTTCTCATCCATTTAAATTTCTTCTTTTGAGAATTCTGTTTATATCTGGGTTGTTTTCTTGATATATAGTTTTTTTAGCTTATTATTTATTTTACAAATCAGTCCTTTATCAAATTGTTGGTTATAAAAATATTTCTTATTCTTTAATCTGATGATTTGTATAAATGATAGTATCTCTTGATTTACAGAAGCTATTCAGTTTTATGAAGTCCCATTTATTAATTGTTCTTAGTGCTGTCCTGTGTTCTGTTTGAAAAGTTTTTTCCTATGTTAATACATTCAAAGCCATTCTCCAATTTTTCTTCTATCAGTTTCAGAATATCAGGTTTCATGTTGAGGTCTTTAATTCTTTTGGAGTTGAGTTTTGTATGTGGTGATAAGTGTGGATCTACAGGCATTCATGTATACAAACCAGTGTGGCCAGCACCATTTGTTGAAGATGCTGTCGTATTATCCATCAAAAATCAGGTGTTCATATTATAACAATTGTTCTAGAACTGGACCTGTCAAGGAGTAGATGTCAACCAATAGCTTCAGCTGGGCTCATTCTCTCTAAACTGCTTAGAATTAAAGCAAATTTTTATCTCTCATTGAAAGGGAAACTAGCTGAGGCACAATGTTTTACCATCATATTGCCAATACAATAGTCTATAGCTATTTTTAAATTCCAACAAGTTTCACCTCAGAAATAGAATGTCCAAAACATAACACTGAATCAAAACTCTAGATTATGTTAAGATCTTTCCTTGGAGATTGAGAAATGTCTCAGTGGTGAAGAATACTTGCTTTTTTGCAACAGACCCAAGTTAAAATTTTCACCATCCAAGTTGTATGCCCCTTAACTACTTTTAGTGCCATCTTCATGGAATCTACTGTGCTCATCTGGATTCTATGGGTATTTGAACTCACATGTGCACATACATACACACAGTAAAAAAAACACGATTAATTATATATGAAGCTTTCTGACAGTCATGATTTTGAAGTATTAGCTGCACTTATAAGAGAGAATTCCTATGACTTTCTTATGTCCTGTGCTTCACTTCCTGGTATTAGTGCTTTTGGCATTTATTTTCAACACAAATTATGAAGATATGAAAATTTTCAGACTATGGCAAGACCATTGTGGATGCTTCACAAAACTACATTGTGGGCTTTGTTTCTGTCCTTAGAATCATAATCATCAAGAAAACTTGGAGTAGGTCAATGATGATGATTTATATCAGGAATGGAAGGTAGTTAGTATACTTTGAGCTTATCTTCAAGGTGGTGGGGAATCAAACAACACAAGAGTCCTTTGTAAAGGAATAAAGTAAGTATAGGTATCTTAAAAAGTCTTTTTATCTTTTCTTCTTTCTGCTTGCCAATGGTTTCTTTTATCTTTATCTCATTAAGAGATCTGCAAGTTCAAAAGTTAATTCTCACTATTGCCTTTCAAAATGTACATATGATGATTTCAAACTGCCTTAAATATTCACACACACATGCATAAAACATGCACATATATACATATGTGCATTTTAATATATTTATTATCCATAACCCAATGATCATATGCATGTTAGTAATGTAGTTATTGTAGAAAAGTAAATGGTTATTATTTATTTATCAGATGTTTAGAAAGTAGGAAGATTTGTTAAATAAAATTTACTCGTAGCTTTGGTAATATCTGTGAATTAAAATGGAAGATCAGTCCCCATCTGAGCAATTGTATTGGAGAATATTGATAGTTAAAACACATTTGCTCAGTTTTATACAGTGATAATTAAGTCATGATTGTTTATTTTTGGTTGTGAGCCTAGCCTTTAACGGCTGAGCCATCTCTCCAGCCCGTCATGATTGTTTATTAAACTTCCAAATTGGACCAAATTTTGATACGGTAACTTTCTGCTTTCCTAATACCATAAGACTGCATAATTAATCTTTTATATTTTATCATTTAAAATTAGCATACAAAATTTAGGTAATATAAAGATATTTTCTTACAAAAGGCATTGAAGTGAAATTCTCCTCTCTCCTCTGCTTCTCTAGCTAGTATTATTCCCCTTCCATCATAGTACATTTTCCTGTCACATATGTTCTATTGTATTCACCTTTAACCCTGTCCTCAGTACTGCCTGTTGTGGTGATATATTGTGTATCAGTGGAATATCAGAGAAAGAAAATAAACCACAGCTAATTCTCACCCAGCCAACTTTTCAGGCCAAACAGAATAAGTGGGTTATTCTTCATGGATCCTCAACCTGACTGATTGCTTCTATAGAACTCTTGAATTTTTGCCTTCTTCTTCCTTATATTTCTTTCCCTGCTCAGATATTTTACTTCTTGGTTTAACACTATATCATAATCCTAGAGTTTTAATTAAAGATGTGAGCTACCACTGCTTGCCTGTTAGGACTTGAATTTGCACAGATACAGAAGCATCTCTGTCTCCTGAGTGATGTGATTAAAGGCATAGGTCACTACTCCCTGACCTTCATAGCTTCACTTTAGGTGATTCTGTCCTCTGCCATGTGACTACCACATAAAATGTATAGGTTTTCATTAATGTTTAGAATCATGTGCAAAATCTAAATTATTGGAAAAACTGATGAGATTTTTAAAGGTTATAGTGATATATTGTATATTTAATAATATCAGCCTAGAATAGCAAAGACTATGAAAAAGTTTTTTTGACCTTGGAATATCTGAATTAGTGTCATATTTTCTGGTTTTAAACATTTTTTGAAATTTTCACAAGTTAATTCTTCTTTACACATGAGCAAAATTTTGTAATATATATGTGGCACAACTTTACTCACTGATATGATGATGAACCTCTCTGATTTTCCACTTACTCATTATTGTGATTAGTATTTCAGTGAATGAGAATGAAAATGTATCTCTGTCATAGAATGTGGAGTGCTGTAGTCATATTGCTCTTTGGTTCTCCTGTTCACAAATAATGACATAGAGACTTATTACTAATTATGAAAGCTCAGGCTTAACTTAGGCTTGTCCATAAATACTTCTTATAACTTAATTTATTTTATCTAATCTACATTCTTTGTTGTGGCTTGTTACTTCAGCTCTATACTACTCATCATGCTTCCTTTGTGTCACTATGGCAACTCTGCTTTTTTCTTCTCAAAGTTCTCTCTCTGCCTATAAGTTCCATGTGTATCTCCTGCCTATCTATAAGCTGTTTAACTTTTTATTACACCAAAAATACAAAATACAAAAATATATCTTCACACATTGTACAAAATCCCACATTTCCCCCTTTTATTTAAGTTAAAAAGAAAGGTTTTAACTCTAATATAGTAAAACCATAATATAAGAATAATTATCAAGTAATATTTATATTCACAATGTCCAGTCTACTTGTGTTTGACAATATCAGAAAAGTTACTCCATTATCTATCCTCTCTTAGTGATTCTGAAGTTTTGTAACTAATTTACTTGCTATTATGACTAAGAAAAAGTGTAAATATAACTTAGTACCTCACTCAATCAGAGACCTAAGAAAGATATTATCTGAATAAATAGGAAGTACACAGCAAGAAGCTCTGACTGCCTGGACAATCACCTCAAAATTTCTCTGTAACATTAAGACATCCATATTCCATTTATAGGCTTAGAATATCTGACCCACTTTTTTAATGAAATTGGAAATTCGAGCCTTTGTCCATAGCAGAATAATTCTACCCCCAATTAGCTTTGCCCTATACACTCAGGATGTGTAGAGCTTACATTAGGCCATATTTTGAAAATCTATACTCCACTAAACTAGAAAATCTAAAGGAAATGAATATATTTCTAGACAGATACTACCTACCAAAATTAAATCAAGACCAGATAAATGACCTAAATAGACCTTTAAACCCTAAAGAAATTGAAGCCGAAAAAAAAAGGCTGAGTGGTTTTAGTGTTAAATTCTACCAGACATTCAAAGAATAAGTAACACCAATACTCCTCAAACACTTTCATATTATAAAAACTGAAGGAACATTGCCACACTCTTTTTTTTTAATTTTTTTATTAAGATTTATTTATTTATTATGCATACAGTTTTACAGAAGAGGGCACCAGATCTCATCATAGATGGTTGTGAGCCACCATGTGGTTTTGCTGGGAATTGAACTCAGGTCCTCTGGAAGAACAGTCAGTGCTCTTAACCTCTGAGCCATCTCTCCAGCCCCATTTTTTTTAAAAACACTTTTATTTATTTATTTATTCATTTGCCTTGGTGTTTGCCTGGAACTGGAACTACAGACAGTTGTTAGCTGCCATGTGGGTGCTGGGAATTGAACCCCGGTCCTCTGGAAGAGCAGACGGTGCTCTTAACCGCTGAGCCATCTCTCCAGCCCCGCCACACTCTTTTTAAGAGGCTACAATTACTCTGATACCTAATTCACTCAAAGATACAACAAAGAAAGAATTACAGATGAATTTTTATCGTGAACGTTGATGCAAAAATATTCAGTATAATACTGGCAAACTGAATTCAAAAATATATCAAAAAATTATCTACCATGATCAAGTATGCTATGCAGGAATGATTTAACATGGGAAAAACTGTCAATGTCATCCATCATATATATATATATATATAAAAAAAAAACCTGAAAGAAAAAAACCCAAATGACCATCTCCTCAGATGATAAAAATCCTTTGACAAAATCCAATTCTCCTTTTTGACAAAAGTCCTAGGGAGGTCAGGAATACAGGGAAAATACCTAAACATGATAAAGGCAATAGACAGCAAGCTGACCGCCAGCATCAAACTAAATGGAGAAAAACTCAAAGTAATCCATTAAAATCAGGAACAAGACAAGGGTGTCCCCTCTCTCCTTATCTATTCAACATAGTGTTTGAAGTTTTAGCTGAAGCAAAAGGAGAACAAAAGGAGATTAAGGGGATATAAATTGGAAAGGAAGAATTTGAACTATCTTTATTTACAGATGATATCATTGTATATATTAAGTGACCTCCAAAATTCTACCAGGGAACTCCTACAGTTGATAAATACCCTCAGCAATGTAACCACTACAAGATTAACTTAAAAAAATCAATATCTATTCTATACATATATTATAAAAGGAATAAAAAATCAGAGAAATATAATACTTTATAATAGTTGCAAATTGCATTAAACATCTTGGGGTAACTGTAACCAAAGAAGTGGCAGACATGTTTTAGAAGAATTTTAAGTCAATAAAGAAAGAACTTGAAAAAAGATACAAGAAAATAGACAGATTTTCCATGCTTCTGGATAGGTAGGATCAACACAGTAAAAATGGCAAGCTTACTAAAAGCAATCTAGAGATTCAGTGAAATCCCCATTAAAATTCCAGCACAATTTTTAACAGATCTTGAAAAACCAATGCTCAACTTTATATGAAATCACAAGAAACCCAGGATTTCCAAAACAATTCTGTTAAATAATAGAACTTCAGAAGGCATCACCATCCCTACTTCAAGCTTTACTATAGAGCTACAGTAATAAAAAAATACCGTGGTAAAAGCATATAATAGGCTTGTGGATCAATGGAATCAAATCAAAGTCTCCAACCTTAATTCACATATGTATGAATACCTGAGTTTTGACAAAGAGGCCAAAAAATAGAATGGAAAAAGATAATATTTTTAACCAATAGTGCTGGCATGCATAGCTGGATGGTAATGCATGAAGAATGTAGAAGAATGCAAATATTTTCATGCTTATCACCCTGTACAAATCTCAAATCAAAATGGATCAAAGACCTCAACCTAAACCCAGCTACACTCAGCTTGATAGAAAAGAAAGTGGGAAATACCCTCCAAAATACTGGCACAAGTGACCACTTCCTAAATATAACACCAGTAGCACAGACACAAAGAACATTTAATAAATGGAAGCTCCTTAAACTGAAAAGCTTATGTAAGGCAAAGGACCTGGTCAATAAGACAAATTAATTACAGCCTACAGAATGGGACAAGGTCTTCACCAACCCTACATCTGAGAGAGGACTGATTTCTAAAATGTATAGAGAACTCAAGAATCTAGAGGCCAAAACCCCAAATAATCCAATTTAAAAATGAGATTCAGAGCTAAAAAGAGAATTCTCAACTGAAGAATTTCAAATGGCTGAAAGACAATTAAAGAATTGCTCACCATCTTTAGCCATCAAAGAAAAGCAAACCAAAAACTTGGAGATGCCATTTTACACTTGTCAGAATGGCTAAGATAAAAAAACACATATGACAGCCTCAGCCTATGCTAGAGAGGTGTGGAATATGAGGAATGTTCCTCCATTTCTTGTGGGAGTATAAATTTGTATAGCCACTTTAGAAACCAGTATGGCAGTTTCTTAGAAAACTGGAAATCAATCTCTTCAATGGTCCAGCAATACCATTATTGGGCTTATACTCAAAAGATGCACATTCTTATCCCAAGGGCATTAGCTCAACTATGTTCATTGCAGTATTAATTGTAATAGCCAGAACCTGGAAACAAACTAGATGCCCCTCAACTGAAGAATAGATTAACAAATCGTGGTACATCTAGCAATCAAGTACTACTCAGCAATTTAAAAAAAGAAAGGAAATGACAACCTAAAATTTGCAGGGTATCATTCTGAGTGAGGTAACAAAAGCCCCAAGAGATGGTGTATACTCACTCATAAGTTGATCTTAGACAGAAAGCAAAGAATATTCAGGCTGCAAACCACAAAACATGAACAGCTTGGGAAGAGAAGGAACTTAACACAGACATCCAGAGATGCCCCAGGTAAGAGGAAATAGAAAATATCTACTGAGTATTTTGGGAACATAACAGGTACCAACCAAGGAGATGTGGGAATAAATCATGAGAGAAGTGAGAGGAGTAACAAAGAGGAAGAAAAAAGAAATGGCTATTTAGACAGAGAGAGCCATTTTGGGGTTGGAAAGAAACCTGGTGCAAAGGTAATGTAAGCTCCAAGAACCCACAAGGTATCCCTGGCTAGGACTCCAAGCAATAGTAGAAAGGGTGCCTAAATAAGACTTCCGCTGTAATCAAATGAATGAACACCCTGTGTCGTTATAGAACCTTCATCCAGCAATGGACAGAGGCAAAAGCAGAGATCTATAGCTAAGCACCAGGTTGAGTTCCACGTCCAGCTTAAGAAAGAGAGAGCAGAGTGTACATGAGCAAAAGAATCAGGATCATCTGGAGGAGATACACAGATATGGCTGACTGTAGTTGAGCAACCCACAAACAAAAGCTGGTCCATAGAGGAACCTGCAGGGAAAGGAACCATACCCTCCAAAGATAGATGTCTGTCAAATGGGATGGGCAGCTTATGGAGTCTCTTGAAGTAGGGTCAGACTATGTTCCTGTGCATAAACTGGAATTTTAGAACTCATTCCTTTTAACCTAATTCAGTCTTAATCCTGGAATGGGGAAATCAGACCTAGCTCAACTGGATATGCCAGATAGAACTGATCCAGTTTGGGACTCTATGCACTCCTTGGGGATTGGATGGGATTGCAGGAGGTTGAGGGAGGACTGGGAGGGACTGGGAGGAGGGAAAGGAGGACAAGAAGTGGTACCACACAGGAAAAAAAAATCTTTTTACAAATAAAAATAAATTTTAAAAGGTACAAAGGGAAAAAAAATTGAAAGAATTGGCCTACTTTGTTTTGGCAAGAGTCAAGGGTCTCCTTTGTATGCCCTTCTTGTCCAGTTTGGACAGCATATTGTCAGATAGTGAGGCAAGGCAGTGTCTTCCCCAAATGGCTAGCTCTGCAACATTGAAAGCGAACTCCATATGAAGGGTCTTTGATGCCTATCATTCTTTTTAAAAGTAAATCGCTTCTGCCAGAAGCAGACATATCTCATTGTCATGAAAAGTTTTATGTTATTAAAACATCTTAAATTCCAAATTCTGTTTTCTCTAAAGTGTTTAAAAACCATATATATCATTTTGACCATGAAAACATACTTAACAACTAAATACTAACCTGTATTTTTAATTATTCTAAATACTTTTCAAAACACTAGAACTTTACATTTTTAAATAAACTGAATAGGTACAATACCTTAAACAAAAGGAGAAACATATATATATATATATACATATATATATAATGTTATAACAGAAATAAACTTAAATTTGTGTCAGTATACAAAAATCTATACCAATGTAAAATTTTTGTGATTAATAGATTTTTTTTAGCCTAAAATTGGATTCAAAAATCTACCTCTTTTCCTGTAATTTCTGCATCACCTTTTTTTTTTTTTTTTTTTTTTTTTAATCTTTTTAGAACATTATCCCGGGGAGGGCCTGGTGGCGAGCAAGATGGCACAGACTCAGGGCACCAAGAGGAAAGTCTGCTATTACTACAACAGGGTGATGTTCGGAACTATTATTACGGACAAGGCCACTCGATGAAGCTTCACCGAATTCGCATGACTCACAATTTGCTGCTCAACTATGGTCTCTACCGAAAAATGGAAATCTATTGTCCTCACAAAGCCAATGCTGAGGAAAGGACCAAGTACCACAGTGATGACTACATTAAATTCTTGTGTTCCATTCGCCCAGATAACATGTCTGAGTACAGCAAGCAGATGCAGAGATTCAACGTTGGTGAGGACTGTCCAGTATTTGATGGCTTGTTTGAGTTCTGTCAGCTGTCTACTGGTGGCTCCGTGGCAAGTGCTGTTGAAACTTAATAAGCAGCAGACGGACATTGCTGTGAACTGGGCTGGGGGTCTGCATCATGCAAAGAAATCTGAAGCATCTGGTTTTTGTTACGTCAATGATATCGTCTTGGCCATTCTGGAACTGCTAAAGTATCACCAGATGGTGCTGTATATTGACATTGACATTTACCATGGAGATGGTGTGGAAGAGGCCTTCTATACCACAGACCAGGTCATGACTATGTCCTTTCATAAGTACGGAGAGTACTTCCCAGGAACTGGGGACCTATGGGATATTGGGGCTGGGAAAGGGAAGTACTATGTTGTTAGCTATCCTCTCCGAGATGGGATTGTTGACGAGTCCTATGAAGCCATTTTTAAGTCAGTCATGTCCAAAGTGATGGAAATGTTCCAGCCTAGTGCAGTGGTCTTACAATGTGGCTCAGATTTCCTATCTGGTGATCGGTTAGGTTGCTTCAATCTGACTATAAAAGGGCATGCTAAGTGTGTGGAGTTTGTCAAGAGTTTCAACTTGCCTATGCTAATACTGGGAGGAGACGGATATACCATCCGCGATGATGCTCGGTGCTAGACTTACGAAACAGCTGTGGCCCTGGACACAGAGATCCCTAATGAGCTACCACACAATGACTACTTTGAATACTTTGGACCGGATTTCAAGCTTCACATCAGCCCATCTAATATGACTAACCAGAACACCAATGAGTACCTGGAAAAGATCAAGCAGCGGCTCTTTGAGTATTTAAGGATGCTGCCCCATGCGCCTGGGGTCCAAATGCAGGCAATACCTGAGGATGCCATCCCAGAGGAGAGTGGTGATGAGGACGAGGAAGACCCTGACAAACGCATCTCTATTTGCTCTGCTGACAAACGAATTGCCTGTGAGGAAGAATTCTCCGATTCAGATGAGGAGGGAAAAGGTGGTCGCAAGAACTCTTCTAATTTCAAAAAAGCAAAGAGAGTCAAAACAGAGGATAAAAAAGAAAAAGATCCAGAAGAGAAAAAAGAAGTCACGGAAGAGGAGAAAACCAAGGAGGAAAAGCCAGAAGCCAAAGGGGTCAAAGAAGAGGTCAAGTTAGCCTGAACAAGATCTGCAACTATGGCCTCTCCCCAAGTTCTTCTCTCAAGAATCTCTCACATTTTATATTTTCTATTCGTGTGTATTTATATAAAATAAATTAAATATAATGTCCCCAGGGACCAGAGCCCAGGGTAGAGGTGCTGGGAGAACTCTTCCCATAGACACCTTGTCCATCTTGCTCAGGTCTTAGCTTCGAACCACCAGAAGACAAAATCCTGAACTGCCAAGTGCCTGCTTTAGGAGCTCTGTTAAGATGCCCTTTTTAAGGTTTCTTGAGGGGGCAACTGGGTCTTCTGGGACCCTTTATTTTCATGCCTAGGTAATATTGGCCTTTCTTAGATTGGTTCTGTTTATACCTTCCCATTGGACTCAGGCAAGCAGAAAAGCTCCCATTGCCCTGTCTTACCCCAAGTCTGCAGGTGGAGGTGTTGGCCTAGCTTCCTTTTTGAGATATCTTCATTTTGTGAGACTTTGTAATAAACATCACATTTCTATAAATAAAAGAACATAATCTCTATATCTAACCTCTTTGTTTAGTTTTATTCTTCACTATGATTAATAACAACTTGCAATCAACTCCCTTAAAATATGCCAAACATCTTCAACCCACCAAAATTACCAAAAATAACTGCTTCTTGTTGTCTATGGGCAAAGCCAGCTCTAGGGGACCCTGAAAAAATTGTGATAATGGTGAAATACTGTGAAAGCAAGCTGCTTATTGTCTAATTTCTGTGTAATTGGAAATTGCAGAGTTTATTTGAAGCTTCCTGAAGTAGTTTGTGAGGCTAGACCATCTCAGCTAGAAGCTTTGAAGTTGTTCTGAATGTAGAATTTTGAGGAAGTTGTAACAGAGGCATTCTGAGAGGCTGGATTACTCAGACTACTGGTCTTTGTTGGTGTCTGGTACTTTTTTTCTGAAAACACACAAACCTTTAAAGGTAATACATATACTATCCTTTAACACAAATATAAAATGTGTGATGTGCTCGAGTCATCTAAAGATGATGTTATGTTTGAGCAGGTAAAAGGCTACATAACAAAACTTTAATATAAACATCTATTTATCCTTCTGAAAGGCTAGGTCAGTTGGTAGAGCATAAAATTGTTAATCTTAGAGTCATGAGTTTAAGTCTCATGTTGGACATTATATATAGTTCAATTCTCTCTGCTTTGAGCAAACCAGCTCACAAATAATGACAAGGAGACTTATTATTATTTATGAAACTTGGCCTTAGATTAATCTTGTTCCTAAAAAGTTCCTAAAGCTTAGTGAGCCTGTATTATTTAACCCTGGTCTATCACATGTCTCATTTCCTCGTCTCTATACTGTTAATACTGCATCATCTCTTTTGTTTTTCTGGAAAATGTGCCTTTCTTCTTCCCAGAGTTCTCTCTCTTCCTGTAAGTCCCAAGTATACCTGCTGCCTAGCTACTGGCAATTAATTTTTTTTACACAGCAGTATATCTTTATACAGTATACAAATATCCCACAACACAATTCCTTGATTATATGACTAGGATTAAAATAACTGAGTATTTTAGTTAGGGTTTATGTTGTTGTAAAGAGACAGGATGTCCATGTCAACTCTCATAAAAGAAAACCTTTAATTGAAGCTGGCTCAAAATTTCCAGAGGTTAAGTCCATTAATATCATGGTAGAATATAGATCAAGGAAGCATGTAGGTATGCATAGTGCTGGAGAGTTAACTGTAAGTACTACACCTTGATCCACAGGCAGCAGAACCAACTATGTGCTACACTAAGTACAGCTTGAGCACAGGAGACCTCAAAGCACACCCTGCAGTGATTCCCTTTTTCCAACAGGGCCACACCTACCCCAACAAAGCTGCTGCTCCTAATATTGCCAATCCCTATGGGAGCAATTTTCTTTTAAACTATGACACTGGGTCATATTATAGTCCTGTTTTTATTTTTTCAGAATCTCCATGCTCGTTTCCATAAAAAGCAGTAGAAGCAACAACAGCAACAAACAAAAATAGAAATGCTTACCAATCTATATACAACATTGATAAAGTATTTTTTCTCTTGAAGGCATTTTGTGCAGACAGTTTTCGTTGAAATCTGAAAGTGCAGTTTATAGACCATTACCCTTGGAATATTTTTTCTACCTTATTAATTTCTTCCTTCCATCAAATTCTTTCTAAGTGAAGAAGTTAGTGACAATGATGGGCAAGAATATTTTGTGCCTTGTCAATTCAAATAAATCCAGAGTTAGTAAGTGACAAGTTTTTTGTCAGCAGGGATTAACATCTAGTGATATGTAAAAGAGGACTACTGTATGCATAATTGCAAATAGTGATACTAGTATTTTTGAGAGTGTTCTTAATAAATCTACAAATTCTTTGGCATAATTTAAGCACACTAACTACCAATTTCTCTTTACTTTCTTATGGTTTTATAAAATGTGTCTGAAATGTATGACATGATCTCTTAGTTCTTATCAGTCAAGATTTTGTAAGTTTTTATAAAAACATCATTCTGGGGGCTGGAGAGATGGCTCAGCGGTTAAGAGCACCCTCTGCTCTTCCAGAGGACCCGGGTTCGATTCCCAGCACCCACATGGCAGCTAACAACTGTCTGTAGTTACAGTTCCAGGCAAACACCAAGGCAAATAAATAAATAAATAAAGTTTAAAAAAAAAAAAAAAAAAAAAAAAAAAAAAAAAAAAAAAAAAAAAAAAAAAAAAAAAAAAAAAAAAAAAAAAAAAAAAAAAAAAAAAAAAAAAAAAAAAAAAAAAAAAAAAAAAAAAAAAAAAAAAAAAAAAAAAAAAAAAAAAACATCATTCTGATTACACAACCTTTTGTATGCTTAAGGGAAAGATGAAGGAAAAATTACCTACTTCCCAAGAAGATAACATAACAGAATGAAGGATATATGTGATTATCTGTTGCCCACAATAGATTGTCAGCCTTGAGGCTTACAAAATGAATGGGTGGGTATTTATTTCTTTATTATTCTTCCCCAAAAAGAAGTTGATGCACATTTTTCTTTCCTCAAATAATTTACATAACTGAACATATCATATAAAATTTATTTTAAGAAGACTGAGTGTTGATGTCGGTAAAGGGGTTATTGGGAGAATTTGAGAAGCTTTGGAGTAGGGGAAATTACAATCAGAATATATTTTAACTTCTAAAAAGGTAATTAAGATGTCTTCAAAAATAAATATCAGTGTCTAGAATTCATAAGTGATCAGTAGCATTTACCTGGTAGTCATAAAGCATGAAGTTATAGTACCAAAGTCATTATAAAATACAATTAAATAAATAAATGTTAAGAAAAGTAAATTCCTAATGTTTTAAAGGAAAGGGTGTAATTTGCTATGCTTTTGACATAACTTGAATGTGTGCCCAGAGTCCAGTTGTTAGTTGTTTTGTCTCAGCTATGGCTACATGAGGTGATAGAACTCTAAGGGCTGGTGTGTGATGGAAGACAGAAACTCAGTTACAAGGCTTCACTATCAGAATAGAGTGGTTCTTATCTTGAGAAAGTTCAGTCTGGCTATTGGAGGACAGGGCTGATGCAGGTGAGCTTGTCACCAGTCATGAATCTCTATTCCTCTTTTTATTTCCCACCATGACTTTCTAATAAAAAGGGATTATTTATATGTGAGTAAAGAAGACCAGAGTGGAATGTATAGATAGCAATGTACAGCTAGTATGGCTTTTGCTTTATTATGAAAATAGTTATGTTTTTGTTTTTTTATCCATGTATCCCCTTGTTCAGGCTCCCTTCCCCCTCCCACCCCTCCCAGACACTCACTATTCTCTCCATCAGTTTATTTCCTCCCCAGCAAGGGCAGAAGGTCCCAATGTCCCAAGATGGCTTAGTTCAACAACCACTCCAGCCTGATCTACTTTCCTCATCCCCACATCAAGACTGAGTCAGGTGTTTCTCTGGAGGTAATGGGCTCCAAGATGCCAGTCCAAGGTGTTTCAGATCCCAAGTTGTGCAGTGGTTGTGGTTTGCAGCTTGAACATGCTTAGCTTTTTTTGTTTAAAGACCACCATTGAGTGAGTACATCCCCTGTTTATCTTTCTGAGTTTGTGAGACCTCACTCAGGAGGATATTCTCCAAATCTATCCATTTGCCTGCAAATTTTAGGATATCATTTTTTTTCACTGCTAAGTAGTATTCCATTGTGTAAATGTACCATAGTTTGTTAATCCATTCTTCAGTTGGGGGACATCTTGGTTGTTTCCAGGTTCTTGCTATTACAAATAATGTTGCTATGAACATAGTTGAACTAATGCCTTTGGAGTGCGAATGTGCATCTTTAGGGTATATGCCCAGTAGTGGTATTGCCGGTCTTTGGGGAGATTGTGTCCCACAAGTTTGGGTACATTGTGGATTCATTTTTGTTAAATTCTAGGAAGTCTTTGATATCTTTCTTAATTTCTTCCTTGACCCAGACATGGTTCAGTTGAGTGATGTTTAGTTTCTATGAGTTGGTAAGATTTCTGTGATTTTTGATGTAATTGAACTCTAACTTTAGGCCATTGTGATCTGAAATCATACAAGGAACTATTTCCACTTTTTTGTATCTATTAATATTTGCTTTATGACCAATTATATGGTCAATTTTAAGAGAAAGTTCCATGCGGTGCTGAAAAATATGTATATTCCTTTGCATTTGGGTGGAAGCTTCTCTAAATACCGATTAAATCCAAAGGAAAGACCAAATACTACTGTTTTGCTAAAATAACATAGCAATATGAGTTATAACAACATTATGCTTTACTCCTAGATTACTGTCGTGCTCAACCATAATCAGAGAATATTTTTCCTGCAGTAGATCAAAACAAATATAGAGACTCACGACTAAGCAATTTGCAGACAGTAAGAGCACCTGGAACAATACTTCTAAATAAGATATTTCTATAATATCCTTCCCCTTAGGGTCAGGGAACTCTGAGAAAGAGGAGACAGGAAATACCATAAGAGTCAGAGAGAATGGGGTACACCAAGGAAACAAATATCTCCAAACAGCAAGAGTGACTCACAGAGCTTGTGGCAGGCAGTATAGGACTAGAGAAATGGACACAAACCTCCATCCTTAAGGTATAAAATGAAATATTAGTCTCTTCAATGGAATCTCACTGTGGATAAAATTACTGTTATGGCCAGGCTTCATGTCTAGCAGAAAATGGCCAACACTAAACAATGACATTTTTTCAGGTTATTTGCTTCATAATATTTTAGGTACCTTTTCTTTGTTTATTTTGCTTCACAGCTTCTTTGTGATTTATTATGGCTTCCAGCTTTGGATTTTAAGGGAATCGTCCCTGTATCTCTCTATGTCTCTCTCTTCCTCTTCCCTTCTCTCTGTGTATGGGAGTGTCTGTGTGAATGTCTCTGTGAATGTGTATCCATATGTGTTTCTTATTGAATCTTTTATTGTTGTTTTTCATTGACTCTTTTTCTTTTGTTTGTTTATTTTGTCCTTTCAAATTTGTTTGTTTTGTTTTGTCTTATGTTATTATTATTCTTTAGATACCTGTCTGTTTTCTAAGGAGAAACAGAAAGGGTGTGGATAATGGCTATATGGGAAGGGTCTTGGAGAAGTTGAGAAAGGAAAAAGGATATTCAGAATATACTATACAAAAATCTATTTTCAATAAAAGAAAAATAAAAAAATACAAATTAGATGAGTTTATGTTTTTTTGCCAAAAGAGGTGACTTAAAAAATCTGTGATATTTTCATTTCTGCTTATTAATAGTGGTCAGTAGGTAGTAGAGAGAAATTAAGTCAATTACAGTGATATAAAAAAGTGAAGCCAAGTTAAAACACATTTCACTTACTCTTACTTCAAATCAATACCAGAAAGCATTAGAAAATCTTTAGCTTGTAGTAGATTGAGATGAGACTGATCTCAAACACTTGCTCTGGAGGAAATCATTGAGGTCGATGTTCTCTAGACAGTGAGGGGGTCTAATCTTCATTGGTAGACAAGATTTTAGTTATGTCTTCACCAGGTTTTTGAGAGAAATAACACATGTTAGAGAAACAATGCAATATTATGTAGAATTCAGAATGGTTCAGATAATTTCTTTCTACATATTCAGTGTCTGCTTTGTTTCCGAGTCCTCAAAATTGCTGATTTCTTGCTTTGATAGGACATTTCCTTAGATTTTTACTTTTTCATTTAGTTTTTCTCTCCTGGAAGAAATATAATTTATTAATCCTAAATGAGAAAAGAAATTAGCTGAGCAAGATGAAAAATATTTCATCAAATAATTTTTAAAATCTCTAGAAATTATTCAAAGAGAAGGGCGAACAAATGTTCTGTTCTAACACAATACATTTAATATGCAAATCATAATTTGGGGAGGGGAGAAGAAGTTCTCTGAATCCTCTTTCCTCGTTACAGACCTTATATTGAAATGCAGGCTTGGGGGTCCTACAGTGAGTGAGTAAACAGTATAAGTTGTGCTTATGAACATTCTCAGCTTAGCTGATAGCAGAGCACTTTCTCCTATTTCCTTCTGTTACAGGGAACCCTCCAGAGATGACCACCCAGATACAGTTGTCAGCCAGTCTAAAGTCTTTATTTTAGTGGCTGGGACTACATTGGTATTAAAGATCTAAATGTAACCCCAGACATAGGTGATTGATTTTAAACGTTAAAAACCACATCCTGGCATCTCACTTAACAACTGCATGGGAAGGTTTGCACAAGCAAGCAGTTCAATAGAAGCTAAGTTAGCTGGGCATCTTGGCCTCAGGTCCAAGAATAGAGTAGAATAATTTTCCATGGGACCCTCCATCAAGAATATCAAATTCTAGTTAAACATGAAAAGACCTCAGCAACAATCCAGGATGGAGGAACTTCTGTACTGTCTTGTCCTATCACAAATGTACTTCATGCTGCAGGAGAGAGCCTTGTCTTCTTTGTTGTATCATTTTGGTAAGAAGTTTGTTCATTCACAACATCCTGTTATGGTCTAAATATATTGGAGGAAGTGTGTCACTGAATGTGTGCTTTGAGATTTAAGAACCTCAATCCAGGCCCAGTGGCTCAGTATTTCTTCCCTATACTTACCAATCCAGATATAGAACTCTCAATTCCTTTTCCAACATCATGTCTACCTACATGTCACTATGCTTCCTGTCA
The DNA here is from genome assembly GCA_004025045.1 of Sigmodon hispidus. Taxonomy (NCBI): domain Eukaryota; kingdom Metazoa; phylum Chordata; class Mammalia; order Rodentia; family Cricetidae; genus Sigmodon; species Sigmodon hispidus. The sequence goes on along the minus strand of PVIH01014368.1, from coordinate 14,355 downwards.
TGAGAGTAAAAGAATAAACCTCTGACAAATGAACCAGCTCCAGTTAAATGTTTTCCTTCATAAGAATTATCATGGTTATGGTGTCTCTTCAGAACAATAAAACCCTAACTAACCTATGTCATCTAATTTGGGAAGTCATGTCTCTTCTATTATAGGCTCAGCCTGATAAGCTTACCTTTATGAAAATGATCATGGACACTATTTTTTATGATACATGTGAAAGCCATACCATAGGTAAAACAAATGGGTAAGTGAAAAAATTAAATACTGAAATGAATTTTACCCAGGTGCAACCTAAGGGCTTTTATTTTGAATGAGTAATAATTCCTGTATCTTTAGAATGTCACTATCAAAAGCACAGATGTTACATCTTTAGGAAGGCTATTATGAAAGTAATAAAAGGAAAAATTAAGATTTGTTAGAAACAAAAGAATACTTTCATACTTTGTGACTGTAATTTGTATTTTGGCATGGTTCATTTGTTGATTAAATAGACTTACTATAATTCTCAGAATTGCCAAGGAATTAGAATTTTATTTAACTTCAAACATACTAACAGGGGTTCATATCATCGTTCCTGTTTTGTCTTCTCCCTAACAGTGGACGGGAAGGACTCCTTTTGCATCTCTGAGATGTTCCTTAGGATGGAACATTTAGCTTATGGTCTGAGTGCAAAGGGAAAACAGATCTCTTCTCTAACCTCCTTATCCCATAATCATCACACACACACACACACACACACACACACACACACACACACACACACACACACAGAGCACTGTAAAAATTCCTGTGGTTTTATTGCAAAGAGAAACAGGAGCCTCCCATTCCCTACCAACCCCCCACATGCCTCCGACACTGTGAAAGTTCCTGGATTCCTGGATAACAATTTCTGGCTTTGCATGGTCCCAGATGATTACAAAGCCCAATCAGGATCTGGAGTCCTGAGTTCCATCTCTAGTGTGTCCCTTGTGATCTATGTCTTTTTTAAAGTTAAGCAGCTGCCCCCCAAAAAACAAACTGTCTCACTGACCTTTCTTTAACAAATGGAGGCCAAGTCCAGAGCTTTTTCTTCTTCCAGCTTCTCTAGTGGGAGGCACACAGCACCACTCAGGTCTAGAATCCAGATATGAAAAATAGGAAAAATTGACAGCAGGACCATGTTTCATTAGCTGTGCAGAGAATGTGTTGGACTTGAGGGTTCTCACTGCAGTTATGTTGGGCTTAATTCTTCTGTACATGCCTGTTCCTCCAGAGTTAAACCTCCATTTGTTCGCACAATCAGGAGGAAGGGTATAAAAAGCAGAACAATGAATGCCCTGGACCAAGAGATTAAAGTCCATCTATACCTTTCCAGAAGGAGCTGAACCTAATCAGCTATAGGTTTGATCCACACAGACATTCCATACTGCACTCCTGTACCCAAAGCACAAAAGAATAAATCAGAGGCATGTGGAGTACACAGAGAAAAGGCTTCCTAGCTAGATGCAAACAGAGGACAGTTAGAAAGGAGAAAAGTCAACAATTATCAAAAGCAGGATACAATTGGAGGAAGCTTTTAAATGTAAGAGTTTCTGTAAATAAATTCTTTAACTGCTGTTCTTTGGAAATAATAATTATTAGCTCAGAAAGCTATACTCATCCATCTCACCCCAACCTTTTCTAAAGCCAAGTGTCCAGAGAAATTTGAAGGAGCAGACATACTTAATTCTAGTTTGCTTTTAGGAAAATGCACAGTTCAACCAGGCCACTACTCTTCCCTGTTTCTCGTGGCAACTGTCAAGATCCTTTTCAGAAAGATACTGTTTTATTTTATTGTGCTTCTCTTTAGATTTTTTTTTTAAGTCAAAGTTTTGCACATTTCAACATTACCATTTGTTGCTCATTTTGTAAATTTCTTAGAGATATAGACAAACACTATAAATACTAAACATGATAATAGCATGTAGAATGAGATCATCTACAGTTGCCAGGCAGTTATGCCTTCATATCAAAGGTTATGATTTTACACTATTCTTGGAGTAGTTTAATCAAATAATTGAATCAGAAATTATTTCCATTTAAATTTGAGAGACTATTGTCTCTGCTTCCTAACTCAATCTCCCATCATTTCTATCATAACTATGAAAATTAATCCTGTAATTTAAACCTGAATGATATCATATTAATTTAATAACTTTCTGGCTCCTTTAGTAATTAATCAAAGTTCTGTATTTAAGTAAAAAAATTGAAATTTATGAAATAGGTAAAACTTGAAGGGACAACTTTGAAAAGTTTAAAAGGTTGAATTTGAATTACATTTTTCTTTTGATGTTACCCAAATTAGAAAAGGATGTCTTGACTCTGTTCTTTCATATTTCAGATGATTTTTATTAAATAAACAATTACCACATATTCCCTTTTGTGTCAAAAGGAAAAATAATGTTATAATTAATATAATAAAGAACTCTATACAATAAATATAATAACTATATACAATAACACAAACAATAATCACATCGATGATGTTTAGTCCATTAACAATTGTCAAATTTGAAGAAAATATTTTATTATTTATTTTATTTTGATAAATTTAAAGGTATAAACCTAATTCACTTACTATCTAACTTGTATTGCTATCTGAAAACTCTCTTTGATATTTCTCAACACCTCTTAGTAAGTTTCTTTTCTGAAACTTTAACTAGAAAAGCTATAGATTTAACTAATTAATCTTCTCAGAGGCCCGAGAAGAAAATGATATTAATTAAGTAAACAGAAAGTACAAGTAACTTTCAAAAATGAGAAAAAGCCATGAAGGTTAGAGAGTGATGTGGAGAGCTGCGTGTAGCCAAGCCATAAAGATGGCACTGGCTTCTGCCCTCCACCTTCCCCATGGTGAGTGCTCTCAGTGACAAACTATCCCATAATTGGCTAGGCTGATGATCTGGCTTGCTTCCGCGTACCTGGACCTATAGGTGGTGCCCACGTGATGTACTGGGGTTGGCTGCCCAGAGGCTATTTAGGCTGTGGGCGAGTTTTCCCCAGAGAGAGAAGATGTAGTAAGTCAGTCAGTCCCCATCGTAAGTAAGTCAGAAGTCAGAATTCAAGGTTCCTGAATAAACTGCTGAAAGAAGAGCATGGTGTCCCGTCTTACTTGCTGGCGAGGTTGTGCGGACAGAGTGGTGACCCAAGCTTTTAAGCATTTAATCACTGAGGAGGCAGAGATCAGTCTGGATCACTTCCCTTGTTAGCTGAGGAGCAAGCAATTGGAGGCAGAGGATTCAGGAGACAGATGGGAAGAGTTGTTCCCAGTGTCTCTGATATTTCAGCTCTCCTCTAACCCCATATCCCCCAAAAATAAAAAAAATAAATAAAAAGGAGTAAAAGGAGAAAAAGGAAAAAGAAGAAGAAGAAGAAGAAGAAGAAGAAGAAGAAGAAGAAGAAGAACAAGAACAAGAACAAGAACAAGAACAAGAAGAACAAGAAGAACAAGAAGAACAAAAACAAGAACAAGAAGAACAAGAACAAGAAGAACAAGAACAAGAACAAGACATCTTGCTCCTGGGTTAGGCATCTATATTTATTTGTATCTTGAAAAAAAATCCTGAAAAGATGGAAAAGAATAAAAGACATTTTTAGCAAGTCTCTAAAGCCAGGTAAGAAATGTCATAAAAGACCACCAGGTTTTGATTTAATCAACCAGACAGGAGCTTATATGAATCAAGGTTAAAAAAAGAGAATGTAGGATGATATCTGTGAGATAAATAATAATAAGGTAATGGGATAATTTATAAAGTATTTGAGTAGTCAAAGTATGTTTACTGGCAGGATTGACATTTCCCCTTGAGATCCCTTCAGACATATACACAGGTGAATTTTTCAGTTTTTATGAAGTTTCTAGGAAAGAACTTTTTCCAACCCTACATTGACTTTCTCTATTAAGATATCCATCTATTTTTTTCTTACTCTTTGTTGCTTTTCTCACTCAAACATCTTCTTCTCTCATGATTTGTTCCCACCTCTCCTTGGTCACTACCTGTTATGATCCCAATTTGATAAGAAGGTCTTCTCTATTTTTTCTTCCTAGGGGAATTGTTGTATGTCTCTCTTAAGTTCCTTCTGATCCCAAGCTGTTGAATGGTTGTGGATTGCAGCTTGGGTGTTCTTTGCTTTCTGTCTAAAATCCACTTATGAGTGAGTATTTCCCATGCATATCTTTCTGGTTTTGTGATATCTTCCTCAAAAAGATATTCTCCAAATTCATCCATTTGCCTGCAAAGTTTTGGATGCCATTTTTTTTCTGTAGAGTAGTACTACATTGTGTAGATGTATCACAGTTTGTTAATCCATTCTTCAGTTGAGAGGTATTTAGATATTTTCCAGGTTTTTGCTATTAAGAATAATGCTGCTATGAACATAGTTGAGCTAATGTCTTCAGGGTAAGAATGTGAATTCTTTGGTATATGCCCAATAGCAGTATTGCTGGATCATTGGGGAGATTGATTTCCACTTTTCTGAGGAACTGCCTTACTGCTTTCCAAAGTGGTTGTACAAGTCTACACTCCCAGCAGCTATGGAGGAGTTTTTCCCTTGCTATGCATACTCTCTACCATAGTCAGTCATTTGCCTTTTTGATTTTAGCCATGCTTACAGGTGTAAGGGGGCATCTCAAAATTGCTTTGATTTGCATTTATCTGATGGCTAAATATGTTTTTAAATGCTTTTCAGCCATTGGTAATTCTTTTTTTGAGAATTTCCTTTTTAGCTCTGAATCCCATTTTTGAATTGGGTTATTTAGATTTTGGCCTCTGGTTTCTTGAGTTATCTCTGTATTTTAGAGATCAGTTCTCTATCAGATGTAGGGTTGGTGAAGATCTGTTCTTATAGGCTGTCATTTTGTCTTATTGACCATGTTCTTCACATTATAGAGAAGATTCAAAGTTTCAAGAGGTCCCATTTATTGATTGTTTTTCTTAGTGTCTGTGGTACTAGTATTATATTTAGGAAGTGGTCATTTTGCCAATGTGTTGGAGGGTATTTTTCACTTTTTTATCAACTTCAGTGTAGCTTGGTTTATGTTGAGGTCTTTGATCCACTTGGATTTGAGATTTGTACAGGGTGACAGGTATGGATCTATTTGGGTTCTTCTACACACTACCACCAACTTATTCCAACACCATTTGTTGAAGATAATATCTTTTTTCTATTGAATAATTTTGGGCTTTTTCTTAAAAATCAGGTGTTCATAGGTGTGTGGGGAGGGATCTTCAATTCGATTCTCTTGCTCCATAAATCTATTTTTATGTCAGTAGCAGGTGGTTTTATTACTGTAGCTCTATAGTATAGCTTGAAGTCAGAGATGGTGATGCCTTCTGAAGTTCTTTTATTCAGCAGGATTGTTTTGGCAATCATGGGTCTCCTGCTATTCCATATGAAGTTTTTTTCAAGATCTGTAAAAAATTATGCTGGGATTTTGATGGGAATCACACTGAATCTGTAGATTGCTTTTAGTGAGATTACTATTTTTACTATGTTGATCCTACATATCCAGGAGCATGGGAGATGTTTTTATTTTCTTATAACCTCTTCAAATTCCTTCTTCAGTGATTTAAAGTTTTTATCAAATAGGTCTACTACTTCTTTGGTTGGAGTTATGCCAAGATATTTAATGTTATTTGTAGTTATTATAAAGGGTGATGTTTTTCTTTTATAAGCCCCTTTATTCTTAGTGTATAGAAGGGATACTGATTTTTTTTTTAGTTAATCTTGTAGCCTACTACATTGCTGATGGTGTTCATGAGCTATAGGACTTCCCTGGTAGAATTTTTGGGGTCACTTATGTATACAATGACATCATCTCCAAATAGAGATAGTTTGACTTCTTTCTAATTTATATCCTCTTAGTCTCCTTTTGTTCTCTTATTTCTTTAGCTAAAACTTCAAGACCTATATTGAATAGATAGGGGGAGAAAAGACAACCTTGTCTTGTTACTGATTTTAGCAGATGGCTTTGACGTTGTCTCCATTTAGTTTGATGTTGGCTGTTGGCTTGCTTTATATTGCTTCTATTATATTTAGGTATTTTTCTCTGTATTCTGGATCTCTCCAGGAATTTTATTATGAAGGAGTGTTGGATTTTGTCAAAGGCTTTTACATCCAGTGTCTAAGGAGATGATCATGTAGGTTTTTGTTTGTTTGTTTGTTCTTTCACCTTGTTTATATGATGGATGCCATTCATAGTTTTTCATATGTTGAACTGTCCCTGAATTTCTAGGATAAAGGCTATTTGATCATAGTAGATGATTTTAGGATATGTTAAATTCGGTTAGCCAGAATTTTCATCAATGTTCATGAAGGAGATTGGTCTACGTGACTGTTGATTGGTATGGGCAGTACATGGAGCCTCATAGGATGAAATCGGACTGTTCTTATGCATGGGCTGGCACGTTGGAGCCCATCCCTTGCAGAGAAGTGCCTAAACTAGTCTTGATATTGGGATGAGGAAATGAGACCATCCTTGAGTGGATGAGCCAGACTGAGTTGCCAAAGTCTTCATAAAGACAATGGACACAGTAACAAACAACTCCACCTAGACTGTGGTAATGCTAATCACTGTGAAAGACTACCCCAATGCCTTGTCTGATGTCAGGGCTGAGTCCAAATTGTGGACAAGCAGGACACTGAAGAGTTGATTGCCCTTCTTTACTGAGGTGAATAAGGTCAGTCCCTTCCATTTTCTTCCACAGAAAAGTCTCCAATATTCTGAGCCTGACAGCCAGGGCTGTTCTCCTGATACCACTACTTCTAAATGCCTTGAAGGCCACAGGTGCCTGGGATCAGTGGCTAGTTAAAGGGCTATGGATGAATTGCTGTCATTTTTGTTTGAACTTGCTTGAATCTGATCACACTAACAGCTAAACTAATTGTAGTTTTGTCAGCTAGGCAGACAGTAGACAATCAGCTCCTCCCCCAACCAAGGCTACAACCACCATGGCAGTGTGTTAGTTAGTTTATATGTTGGGTGTCTTGTTAAAAACACAGACATATTTTCTTTGTTCATGGTCTTCATATTAAATAATAGTGGATTTCTGATGTAAGATTCACTGACTATTCTCAGAAATAACCTCTTGTGTCTCTGGTAAATGAACAGATGGGAAAAGGGGAGTTAAAATCTATAAAAGATTTGAAGGTCTAAGAAAATATTTTAAAATATATAAATGTCTGAGGATGTGAAAGCTTAAGTAAGTTCTGTGGTTCTCCAAAATAATTTAAGATGTATATATTCAAGTTTTAAAGGTATCAGTGATTAAAGGTATGCAAAAATGGGAAATGTTTCAGATCCTTGTTCTTTTTTCTATGCTATTGTTACACTAAGATTTCAGAAGTTCAGAGACTATCATTGATAAATGGAGATGTCATAAACTGTTAGAGAATTGAATACTATTCAGTCACTACTATTCAAGGTCAAGGTTTTAAATCTCAGGATCTCTAGTCAGAAAAATTTTCATGAGTTTTAGCTCAAAGCCATAGTCTTTGCTCTGACACCAAGGTGTATACCTGTTCCAGCTGTGTTAAAGGTCCCTGCATGTTCCTGAAGAATGCTGTTATTGTATCAACAAGCCTGGGCTGGTAGAGACCCAGACTGAGTCACTACAGAGACTTTGGGGGGAAATCTTAGGTGGTGTAACAAACCCACTTCCTTTCTCTTCTCTGGTGCAGCCCTCCCTTTTTTGCCTGGCTCTATCCTACTGTATCCTATTATGGGACTCCTTCATTCTCAGGTGCCTTTTTCTTCTTCTTCTTCTTCTTCTTCTTCTTCTTCTTCTTCTTCTTCTTCTTCTTCTTCTTCTTCTTCTTCTTCCTTCATCAGGTTTCTCAATGAATGAATCTGTAGTTTCCTGTATAACAGTCAACCAAATGGTTTTCCACTCATACCTTCTACTGAGAATTAATACTACTACTTCCAAACACCTCTCCCCATATTGTCCCTTGCTAACAAGAAGTAGCCAGATTTGAACCAGTGCCCTCATACCAGCGTAGTTAGATTGTTCCATTGGAGCCTCTAGCTCACACATTGGTCCAGGAAGCATCTCACCTCACTCTCTGTCTCTCCTTCTTCTTCTTCTTCTTCTTCTTCTTCTTCTTCTTCTTCTTCTTCTTCTTCTTCTTCTTCTTCTTCTTCTTCTTCTTCTTCTCCCATATCCCACCTGAGACTAGTGAAACCTCCCAGAAACTGCTACCCAGAAATGTATTGTTATAATTTTCCAGTGCAGCATGATCTGTTATATTTAATCAGAGTTGAAACTTATGGGGTGGTGAGCAGAAACGTATTAGTTTACAAGCACCTGGCAGGGTGAACCTCTCCCTCCTAGTAAGTAGTCAAACTTGGAACCATTCAACAACCTTTGGAGTTAGAGGTGTATGCAGACCTGCTGATCCAATCTGCCTTGGCTAGAAACTTGGTTGTAATCAGAAACACAGGTAATCACCATCTTAAATTTATCCCTGAAAAAATCAGGTGACAACCAGGGGTACAGTGTCATGTCAGAATAAAAATATGGGTTAGTTTACAGCATTCTTTTATGATCTGTGCTCAAAAAGCTTATTGCTAAAGAACCTGGGACCCAGACAGACTCAGTAGCTCCAGTGAACATTGTATATCTGCTATGAGTACAAGTTAGAATCTTTAGCGTTTGTGATTTACAGGTGAGACATTTTGAAATTGTAAGGTTGCTCTCAGTTCCTCATATTCCTTTGACTTTGTTTCTGATTCCAATGAAGATAAAACTAAAATCCTATTGTATCTTTATGTTCTGTACCAGAGGTTCACCCAGTTTCAAGACCCAATTGAAAATGGAGAGAAAGAAAAGGCCAATGTGTCTATACCAGGACCTCTGTTGTATTCAAATTCCAACATTCTGAGTAGGTGGCCGTATTCTTTTAAGATCCCAAGGATAGAAGACTGAAAGTAAACTTGATTGTCATTGATAATCAGACTCTTGCTATTGTTCTGGGTCATCTTAACAGATGAAGAAACATGCAGGGAAACAATGCATTCAAGTTAGCACCTACCTCTCAGTGGCTGTGATGTAATATTTTGTTTATGTTCTGACAAATAAAACTTGCCTGGAAATAATAGGGTGGGGCTAGCTTAATCATAGAACCTGGCAGTGGTAGCTCACATTTTTAATCCCAGCATTTGGGAGAATCATACCTTTGATCCTGGTACTAGGGTGTGAAGACAGAAATAAAAGGCAAGTGGAGATAGGATCTCAGCCCCCTTCAGTCTCTATGGATTCCTAGAGGTAAGAAGTCTCTAATGGCTACTACTCTGCTTTACTGATCTTTCAGCTTTCACTGTAATATATGACTCCAGGTTTTTATTAACAAAACAAATTAGGATTGTGTTTCATGTGGCATTAAATATACTGATATGAAAATAAAGTACATGCCTCCCTTCCTCCTTACTGTTGTTTGAGGATAGTGAGTGTTTATAATCCATTGAAATACGTAATTGAGAAATTACACAAGGCAGGTCCTGGTCTGAAGGATTTTATGCTTGCTTGGTAACCTAAGTCATTAATAATACATTTATTTGACCAACAATTATTTGACCAATAATTATTGTTAATTCTGTCTTCTGTATCTACTGAATATCTGATACTTTAGGTAGGACTTATGGTTCAATAGAACTTATCAGATATAGTCCTCATTAATTTACTTTGCAGTTGTGTTACTGTATATTGCTGGACCATCCATAATTAATTAATTAATTAATTAATAAACAATTGCTCAACCTTCATGGATTCCACTAATACAAATAAAACATATCTAAGTATGTTTTTACTGAGGAGTTTCACTTGTACCCCTAGAATCTGACTTTTTAAAAAGATAGGGGTAATATATACAAAAAGTGACATTCCTTTCTTATAAAATCAATAGAATAGCATCTGCTTCAAATAGCCCAGTGAAGAATTATGGGATGAAATTCTGTTTGATAAATTCTAGATCAAAAAGTGTAATGAAAATTTAAAACAGATGTCACCTCTCATGTATAAGTTCAATGTATGAATTGCTGCATCTTATGTCTGTGTCCAAAAATCTCTCAGCCTGTGACTTTTTTATTTTATTTAAATAACGTTTCACTTACTTTGCATACTGACTGGTTTCCCCTCCCTCTTTTCCTCCCAGTAGTCCCCCACTCCTTTCTCATCTTTTCCCCTCTCCTTCCATTCCTCCTCCATCTCCATTCAGAAAGGGGCAGGGATCCATGGCTTGAGCAAAGCATAGATGATCAAGTTGAGGTAGGACCGAGCTACTCTTCGTGCATTAAGATTTGTCAAGGTAATTCAGCATGTAGAAAAGGTTTCCAAAGGCCACCTAAGTGCCAGGAACAGATCCTAATCCCACTGTTGGGATCCTCACAAAGAGACAAAGCTATACAACTATCATACACATGCAAATGGTCTAGGTTGGTCCTATGAACGCTTCCCAGCTTTTGGTACAGAGTTCATGTGATCCCACTAGCCCAGGTCAGCTGTCCATGCAGGTTCCCTGTCAAGCCAACCCCTGGTTTGTACAATTCCTCCTCCTTTTTATCAGTGAAACTTCCAGAGGTCAGGCCAGTGTTTATTTGTGGATCTCTGCATCTGCTTCCTTCAGTTACTGGACAGAGTATCTCTGATGACAATTAGGGTAGGACTAATCTGATTACAGTATATGGCCAGTTCAAGGACCTTCTCTAGTATTGTTAGGAGTCATAGCAGGGGTTATTCCTGTGGATTCCTGAGGGTTTCCCTGGTTCAGGGTTTCTCCCTAATCCCAAAATGCTCCCTAACCCCTATCCTACCCAGCCTGCTGTCTCACATTCAACCTGTGACATTTAGGACAGCCTTGAAGGACTCTGTTCTGAGGGTGGAGTCAAGCTCTATTCAATAGTTTCCTGATTCTCTCTTAGAAGTTTTTCACTAAGCTTCATAGATTTTTTTTGTTTTTTTATAATAATTATTTTTATTATTGTGTATATGATATTTATTCATATGTGTCTTTTTGTGCATGTTGGTTTGTGTGATTTTTATACATACACAGATGCCACAGTCCATATGTGAGGTGAGAGGACAACCCTTGGTACCAGTGCTCACATTCCAACTTGTTGGAGACAATGTCTCTTTGTTGTTGTCTACTGCATACATGTAGCTAGCTGTCTCTGAGCTTTTGGAAAATTCTCCTGTTGGCCTTTCATCTTGCAATAGTGGCAAACAATATAAAGTGCTCAGATTTGCATGGATTCCTTAAATTCAGACTCAGATCCTCATGCTTTCATGGCTCATGCTTTGCTCACTGAGCTAGATCCCCTGTGTGTGTGTGTGTGTGTGTTCTTCAGAATGTTGCTTACTTTAATTCTAGGTCTTGGTTTCTGGACTCATCTATTAGTTTTTGTGGGGTATTTTTTTCTGATCCTATTTTATTAGGTCCATTATGGATTTTAGCTAACAGGATGCTTTTCTCCACCTGAGTACAGAGAGTTCCCCATTGCTAAATTAATCAGATTAAATTATTTAAAAAGCAATGAGATGAGTACTTTCTTTCTGATTATGCCTAATTAATCAGGTAACCAATGCATATTTTAACAAAAAATGACATCATAGTGTAATACTAATTTATAGATTTCTCTTGACCCCTGCTTATCAAAATATCATAGTTGTTTTGTAGTATCAATTTATTTCATATTCTTTAAATTATTTTCATTAATGTATAATGTCAAAGTTTTATACTCTGGTGCATGCAAGTTTTATCATTTACTATTTTTTAAAAAGCTATAAAGAGGCCCTTAGTTTTTCTCTTTGGCTTTTATCTAGAATTTCCATTTGGATAATATGCTTAAATCACACTAAAGTAAGCTATGCATATTCTCATGTCCTATTATGTCATATTCTTATGTTCTGTTACATAATGCTATAGTATTCATTTAATTTTTGTTATGAATATTGATTTTTGTTTTCTTTCATAGCAAGTGTTTTAAATCTGACTGTTTTGAATGCTTTATCTGACAAGTTGCTGAAATCCATACATGCCAAAAAAATAAAAATTGAAGAAAATCTTAGTAACAACTGGCTCTTATATGACTACAAGTCAAATTTAAGTTTACAGATCAGCATCCTAATCTTACCATTGATACCTTTTCACGGCACATACTGTGTTTCCTTTGAATCATATTATGCTTAACAACATCAGTGAAATCTTTTCATTTTTGAAAATTAGAATAGCAGCAGTATTATTGAAGTGTTTCAGAGTGTGTGTGTGTGTGTGTGTGTGTGTGTGTGTTGTTCCTCCTTTTCCTGAATGTTCTTTGCCTCTAGATTGTTCTGTAGTCTTGAATTTGGCAAGGAAAAATTTAATGTAATTTCACTTTATATAGAAAACTCATTTAATAGTGAATTATAATATTGGGTAATTTTTGTCTTTCTCCTTCAGGTTCTCTTCAGTGTTTCCCTTTTAACTTTTTCATTTTTTTGACTTCCATTTTAAGAAATAACTTAACTCCACTGGGTTAGTCATAGTAGACTTATTAAATGTGCCTTTTTTTGTACTTGGAGGATAAATGAAGTCATTTGGGAAAACACATACAACACTGTCAATGAGTTTTCACTTAAATAAATATTATAGACAAAAACAATATCTTATGAGAGCCAAAGTAGTATATGAAGTATTTGGTATCCCCTGGACTTCTAACTGATGGTACAGGTTCCAAAAGAAGCTTGATCTTAGATTAGATCCTACTCAATTCCGGACTTTAGTTGAAACTCTTTAATTTTTAACTTACACTGGCTGACTGAAATAATTATCCATTATCCTTATATGTTTCAGAGGCTTACTATTAAAAAAATTCTGGTCCTCTTTCTGACATTTTTAAAACTAAAGAAAGACAATGACACAAACTCTTGGTTTCTGGACTATAACTCCAATGATTACTGCTTTTATTTCTGCCTTATACTTTAAGAAGACCTGTGCCTCATCTGACTAGACAAACTCTTACATAAGATACAATATAAATTAATTTTATTCTTTTGGCTATGCTAAAAATTAAAACAACAACAACAACAAAAATATCCTAACCAACCAAGCAAACAAAAACTGTGTAGTAGTAAGTTTTTGTCCCAGCCAGAAACTCACAAATAACAGGCAGCCACTTACCAAGTAATTAACTTGGAGGCTTAATTTTATAGTAATTGCTGGGACACTAGTTAGGGTTTATTGTTAACTATCTTTTAGGCTTAAATTAATCCATAATTTTTTTCTCTTTTTTAATATTAATAAAGTCTCTTTTTTATCCATGTATCCCTTTGTTCAAATGCCCTTCCCCTCCCACCCCTACAAGTCACTCTTCTCCCCATCTCCTTATCTCTTCCCCAGCAAGTACAGTAGGTCTCAAGGTCCCAAGGTGGCTTAGTTCAGCATCCACTCCAGGCAAATCCACTTTCCTCATCCCCACATCAAGACTGACTCAAGTGTTCCTCTGGAGGGAATGAGCACCAAAGTGCCAGTTCAAGGTGCTTCAGATCCCAAGCTGTTCAGTGTTTGTGGTTTGCAGCGTGAACATGCTTTCCTTTTGTTTGAAGTCCACTAGTAAGAGAATACATCCCCTGCTTATCTTTCTGGGAATGTGAAACCTCAATTATGAGCATATTCTCCATATCTGTCCATTTGCCTGAAAATTATAGAATATCATAGTTTCTTACTGCTGTGTAGTACTCCATTGTGTAAATGTACCATAGCTTGTTAATTCATTACTCAGATGAGGGGCAAGTAGGTTATTTGTAGGATTTTTTTCCTCATTCTTTTTTTTATTATGAATAAAGACACATTTTCTATCCGTGTATATCCTTATTCAAGGTCTCTTCCCCCTCCCACCACTTCCAGTCACTCTCTCTTCTGTACATCTCCCCATCTCCTCCCCAGCAAGGGCAGGAGGTCCCAATGTCCCAATATTTCTCAGTTCAGCACTCACTTCTAGCAGATCCAGTTTCCTTACCCCAACATCAAGACTGACCCAGGTGTTCCTCTAGAGGGAGTGGGATCCAAGGTGCCACTCCCAGGTGTTTCAGATCCAAAGCTGTTCAGGGGTTGTGCTTTGCAATCTACAGATTCAATGCACTGCCCATCAAAATACCAAAAAAATATCCAAACTTGTGGGACACAATGAAAGCAGTCTTAAGAGGAAAATTCATAGCGCTAGACGCCTATATGAAAAACCTTGAGAAATCCCACACTAGAGACCTAACAGTGCAGCTGAAAGCCCTAGAGCAATTAGAAGCAAACTCACCTAGGAGGAGTAGACGGCAGGAAATAATCAAACTTAGAGCTGAAATCAATGCA
>PVIH01014367.1:0-54094 GCA_004025045.1 Sigmodon hispidus | reverse complement strand
GAGTAAAATTGTGAACATTTATCTGATCAGACATTTTAGAGGAAAGAAAAAATTTTTTGTCTTACCCAGATGTAAGGAGAACTTACGGTCAGCAGGTGTCGTAGTGCAGCAGCAATGGTGCTTGAACCGGGGTGGTGAGTAAGCCTCCGCAAATCCTACCAGGCGTGCACTCTCAGAACTGAGTCTCAGTAGCTCTTCCACACGCAGATTCCCTCCTGGCTGCTGTGCCGAACACGGTGTAGGTGGGCGCCGAATCCGGCGGGGGTCCGCTGCGCGCGGGCGCGGAATTCAGGGGGTTCGGGGAATTTGCCCCGTGTTGGGCCACCAAATATCGCGGAATAAACCCGTCACCAATTGATATGTTTCAACTAAGATTTATTTTGTTATAAAAGAGCAAAAGAGAGTTTAGCAACGCGCCGAATCCGCTGCCGTACGTAGCTGCCGCGCGATCGAGCCGGAAGAGCCGCCCCCTGCTTCCGCCACTGCAGCCGCCGCCGCTGCCGCCGCCGCCGCGCGCTACCGCGCGCGTGCGCACTGTAAACAACGCCTCCCGAATACCCGCTACACAGGCTTAGAATAAAGGGTTGGGAAAAGATTTTCCAGTCAAATGGTCCTAAGAAACAAGCAGGGGTTGCAATCCTAATATCTAACAAAGTAGACTTTAAGCTAAAAGCAATTAAAAGGGACCAAGATGGTCACTACTTATTCATCACAGGAAAAATTGGTCAAGAGGAGATTTCAATCTTAATATTTATGCCCCTAATATAGGGGCACCTACTTATGTAGAAGAAACACTGCTAAAGCTCGAATCCCACATCAATTCTTACACCCTAATCGTGGGAGACTTCAATACCCCACTTTCAACACTGGATAGATCAAACAGACAGAGCCTCAAGAGAAATAAGGAGTCTAAAAGAGGTTATGATGCAAATGGATTTCATAGATATCTACAGAACCTTCCACCCAAAGGCAAAGGAATATACGTATTTCTCAGCTCCTCATGGAACTTTCTCCAAAATTGACCACATAATTGGTCATAAAGCAAATATCAACAGATACAAAAAAATGGAAATAATCCCTTGTAACATATCGGACCATCAGGGCCTAAAGTTAGAGTTCAACAACATCGAAACCCAAAGAAAGCCTACCAACTCATGGAAACTAAACATCACTCAGCTGAACCATCTCTGAGTCAAGGAAGAAATTAAGAAAGATTCAAAGTCTTCCTAGAATTCAATGAAAATGAATCTACAACGTATCCAAACTTGTGGGACACAATGAAAGCAGTCTTAAGAGGAAAATTCATAGCTAGATGCCTATATGAAAAACCTAGAGAAATCTCACACTAAAGACCTAGCAGCGCAGCTGAAAGCCTTAGAACAATTAGAAGCAAAATCACCTAGAAGGAGTAGACTGCAGGAAATGATCAAACTTAGAGCTGAAATCAATACAATTGAAACAAAAAGAACAATACAAAGAGTCAATGAATCTAAGAGTTAGTTTTTTGAGAAAGTTAACAAGATAGATAAGCCCTTAGCCAAACTAATCAAAAAACAGAGAGAGTGTATCCAAATCAACAAAATCAAAAATGAAAAAGGGGACATAACAACAGACCCCCAGGAAATACAGAGAATTATCAGATCATATTTTGAAAATCTATATTTCACAAAAATGGAAAACCTAGAAGAAATGGACAGCTTTCTGGACAGGTACCATCTACCAAAAATAAATGAAGATCAGATTAATTACCTGAACAGGCCTATAACCTTTAAGGAAATTGAAGCTGTCATTAAAAACCTCTCCAAAAATAAAAGCCCTGGTCCAGATGGTTTCAGTGCCGAATTCTACCAGACATTCAAAGATGAATTACTACCATTACTCCTGAAACTATTTCACACAGTAGAAACTGAAGGAATATTGCCAAATTCCTTTTATGAGGCCACAATCACCCTAATACCCAAGCCACTCAAAGACACAACAAAGAAGGAGAATTACAGACCAATTTCCCTCATGAATATTGATGTGAAAATTCTCAACAAAATTTTGGCAAACCGTATAGAACAATGCATAAAAGATATTATCCACCATGACCAAGTAGGCTTCATCCCAGAAATGCAGGGCTGGTTTAACATACGAAAAACTGTAAATGTTATCCATCATATAAACAAACTAAAGGAACAAAAGCACATGATCATATCCTTAGATGCGGAAAAAGCCTTTGACAAAATCCAACACTCCTTTATGATTAAAGCCCTGGAGAGATCAGGAATACAGGGAGAATACCTAAATATAATTAAGGCGATTTACAAGAAGCCGACAGCCAGTATCAAAATTAATGGAGAAAAACTCAAAGCAATCCCACTAAAGTCAGGAACTAGACAAGGATGTCCTCTCTCCCCTTATCTATTCAATATAGTTCTCCAAGTTTTAGCTAAAGCAATAAGTGAACAAAAAGAGATTAAGGGCATACAAATTGGAAAAGAAGAAGAGAAGCTATCGCTATTTGCAGATGATATGATTGAATACAAAAGTGACCCACAAAATTCTTCCAAGGAACTGCTACAGCTGATAAACACCTTCAGCAATGTAGCAGGATATTAGATAAACTCAAAGAAATCAGTAGCCCTTCTATACACTAAAAATAGAAGAGCTGAAAAAGAAATAGGGGAAACATTACCCTTCATATTAGCTGCAAATAGTATTAAATACCTTGGAGTAACTATAACCAAAGAAGTAACAGACTTATTTGACAAAAATTTTAAATCATTGAAGAAAGAAATTGAAGAGAATATCAGAAAATGGAAAGCTCTCCCATGTTCCTAGACAGGTAGGATCAACATAGTAAAAATGGCAATTCTACCAAAGGCAATCTACAGATTCAATGCACTGCCCATCAAAATCCCAACACAATATTTTTTGGACCTTGAAAGAACAATACTCAATTTCATTTGGAATGACAGGATAGCCAGGATTGCCAAAACAATTTTACTCAACAAAAGAACCTCAGGAGGTATCACCATCCCTGACTTCAAGCTATACTATAGAGCTACAGTAATAAAAACAGCCTGGTACTGACATAAAAACAGACTTGTGGGCCAATGGAATAGAATTGAGGATCCAGACATTAACCCAAAAACCTATAAACACCTGATCTTTGACAAAGAGGCCCAAAACATTCAATGGAAAAAAGATAGTATATTTAACAAATGGTGTTGGCATAGCTGGATGGAATTGTGTAGAAAAATGCAAATAGATCTGAGCCTGTCACCCTGCACAAAACTCAAATCCAAGTGGATCAAAGACCTCAACTTAAACCCAGCCACTTTGAACTTGATAGAAAAGAAAGTGGGAAATACACTTCTACAAATTTGCACAGGCGACCACTTCCTAAATATAACACCAGTGGCACAGACAGTAAGACCAACAATCAATAAGTGGAATCTCCTGAAGCTGGGAAGCTTCTGTAAAGCCAAGGACACTGTCAATAGGACAAAATGACAGCTTACAGAATGGGAAAAGATTTTCACCAACCCTACAAGTGATAGAGGACTGATCTCTAAGGTATATAAAGAGCACAAGAATTTAGAGTCCAAAACCTCGAATAACCCTATCAAAAAATGGGGTACAGATCTAAAAAGGGAATTCTCAGCAGAGGAACTACGAATGGCTGAAAGGCACCTGAAAAAGTGCTCTTCATCTTTAGCCATCAGAGAAATGCAAATCAAAACAACTTTGAGATACCACCTAACACCTGTTAGATTGGCTAAGATAAAAGACACAGATGACAGCCTATGTTGGAGAGGATGTGGAACAAGGGGAACATTCCTCCATTGTTGGTGGGAGTGTAATCTTATTCAGCCACTTTGGATTGCAATATGGCGGTTTCTCAGAAAATTGAGAATCAATCTCCCAAAGGACCCAGCAATACCACTTCTGGGTGTATACCCTAAAGAGGCACATTCATACTCCAAAGGCATTAGCTCAACTATGTTCATAGCAGCATTATTTGTAATAGCAAGAACCTGGAAACAACCTAGATGATCCTCAACTGAAGAATGGATTAACAAACTGTGGTACATCTACACAATGGAATAATACTCAGCAGTAAGAAAAAATGATATCCTAAAATTTGCAGGCAAATGGATGGATTTGGAGAATATCCTCCTGAGTGAGGTCTCACAAACCCAGAAAGATAAGCAGGGGATGTATTCACTCATTAGTGGCCTCTAAACAAACAAACAAGAAAAAAATCCAAGCATGCCCAAGCTGCAAACTACAACCACTGAACAGCTTGAGGTCAATAACACCCTGGACTGACCCTTTGGACCCCACTCCAACTATAGGAACACCTGACTCACTCTTGTGGGAGGATGGACAAAACTAGATTTGGCCAGGAGTGGAGACTGATCCAAACATTATTGGGTCAGTGGGACCATAGGACTGTCTGCTCCCTGCCCAGGGAGGGGGTGGGGAGTTGCAGAGAAGAAAAATGACCTGATATGGTGGGAGGGGGAAAGGACCTTGAATAAGGATATACAGGAATGGAAAAAAAAATTCAGAGGGAAAGCTGAACACAAAGTAAATATATGTTTATTTGCATTATCACCCTTGATAAGTCATGCTTATGATTCTTATCCTCTTTATAGTTATTGTTAACTTTTCAGCATTTTAAATTTATTTTACTGTTTTTTGATAAATACAAAATAAATAAAGAAGAAAAAAATAAAAATAAAATGCTAATTTCCTCTTTAAAAAAAAGAAAATAAAATTCAACTTTACTAAATTCTAAATTAGAAAGATTTCTTTTCTTATTTGCAATAAAGAAGAATACAAAGCATGATTATCACATCGCTAGCCTCTTAGATACTTCTTAATTGTCGCTTTCACACCACAGATCACTTTGGTGATAGAGTTGGCAAGTTTAGTGCTAATTTTTCAGCATGTTTTGAAACGTTTTGGTTCAGGTGTTGATTTGGAATTTCAGGATGGAGATTAGTACAAATGAATTATCCTTGCTTGGTTTCTTGCTATATTTCTTTTAATCAAATAAAATGTCTGATACCCAGATCTATTGATTTCATATTCTTACCCAAAATCGTCTAAAAGCTTCAAGCCATTTGACAAGTGATAGGTCAAAGTTACAAAATATATTTTGAAATAATTTCTCCCACTTGCCTGATTGGTGGCCTTCTTTGTTTCAATCCTAATGATCACTTAAGCTAGCTTGAGAGACAAAAAGGACCAAATAAGATAAATGTGCATACTGGCCTCCTGGGTGCCATTCAGTAAATGGCAGTTTCCATTGTGCTGTAAAAAAACAAAACAAACAAACAAAAAATGTGGGAGCGCTGCATTTACTTACCCCTCCTGGCTGTAAGGTAATGTTCGCTGCATCACAAGATTTGGCTTCACTTTCAGAATCTGTGTGCATTTATTTTCTGGCACTCCTTGACAATAGCTACAGTCACATGAAAAGGGAGAGCCTCAACTAAAGCATATCCCTATCAGATTGCCATGTAGGTGAGTCTATAAGGCATCTTCTGATGCTCCTGGATGCTGTAAGAAAGCAAACTGAGCCATCCAGGAAGAGCAAGCCAGGCAGCAGTGTCCTCTGCAGCCTATCAACTCCTACCTCCAGGTTCTTGCCTTGAACTTCGCCCTGGCTTCCCTCAACTCTGGACTGCGATGAGAAGATTTAAGATAAGTTAAACTCCTTCTTCCCCAAGTCGCTTTTGGTCATGGTCTTTATCAGAGCACTAGGAAGCAAACAAGGATGTTTATTATAGGTTACCCTCAGCTGTTTCTGCAACTGTAGAAATCAAACAGTAGCTTAGACTCATCATCACAATGTGCCAGGTAAGGCCTGGGCTTCCCATAGTATTTCATGCATGACTTCCTCATGCATGGCATAACAATTTCATGTTATGTCATTGACCTTCTTCTTGAGAAGTTTTATACCTTCTTTTGCATTTAAAATTTTGCTACTCAGTTAATACTAATTATAGTGTGCTATTTTCAATATTGGAGCATCAGAAATGGCCCCTTTAAGGTTAATAAGACATTAGGATGACTTGGGCATTTTATAATTAGGGTAAGGAAAGCTAGAAAAGAGTGATTTAGAGACATTCAGAAGGATCTAACATCTAATTTATATATAATTCATATATAAATATATAATATGATTTTATATAATTCATTTATAATTGTATATTCAATTTATATACAATTATTTATATAATTCATACTTTCTTACAGGTATGAGGTGGCTTTCTTTTGGTTGTTGTTAATTTAGTTGGGCTTGGGGGGGTTTTGTTTTGTTGGTTTTTTGATTCACATGAATAATTCTTTTACCCAATCTTGCTAGGAGCATCCTGATTTACTATTAGCTTATTCTTTTTAATTAAGATGACTTATTAAAGATGTTAACCTTTATAACATTCATATAAAATAATTTGAAAACAAAAATATTTGTATTAATATTTTATTCAGGAAATATAATATTCTTTCTGGAAATATGGTATTTAATAGGGCTAGAAGGCAGAAACAAATTAACACAATGAAATAATTTTGGGGATTCAGTAATTCAAAGAATTACTTTTTTATGAGACGTTAATGGCATGATGGATTGAGTCTACCAGGTAAAGGAAGCTGCCTCCTTTACTGGCTGAAGCTTTGCAAACTAGCAGGGAATTATCCACTTTACTCACTTAATACAGAGAAATCTCAGGGTCCTGTGGCTGAGTCCATCTTCAAAGACAAGACTCCAGGAGTATTGCTATAAACTGCTACACAGATGACCATAGGGCCAATTAAGTACAATTCCATAGAATAATTTACACAATACATTCATTGCCTGAGCTGAGGTGAAGGGGAAAATACACAAATAAACATTCATTATTTAAGTGCTAATACATGAAGAAGCATCATAATCCATAACATAAATACATAAAAGCATCAGTTAAAACCACATTGAATCCATGATAGCATGCTCAAGCTCTGAGGCAGGTCTCAGCTTCCCATAAATTGGCTATATTTTCTTTCATTTTGTCATTTACCATGTCAACTGGTGGCATTCTGTAGCAATGGGATGTTTAGAACCAGCCTTCTCCAGACTTTTGAAGGACAAGGTTGCCTTAACTAATGTATGTTCTACAGCTGTGCATCTTAAAATTGGTGAGAAGGATGAACAAAGTATGATTACATACAAAGAATGCCAACCCCACCATTTTAAATCTCCAATAATGGCAAACTCTCTATTTCGCCTTTCCACCCCCTACTGCCCACAGAATTGACTCAACACTGACTTTATCATAGCTTTGCTATAGAGCTTCACATGTTTCCTCATAGACACAAAACTCCTTGAGTGCAGCCCCCTTTTCATACATGTATATATCTGTCTAGGCTAAGCATATTCCTTGGTTCATAAAAATTAATATCAAGGGTTGAGGAGATGTCTCATTCACTTAACTGCTGTCTATACAAATATCAGGTCTTGAATTCAAACCCCAGAATCAATGTAACATAGATGGTATAGTGGCACACACTTGTGATCCTAGCATTGTGGGGGCTGAGACAAGAGAGTCCTTTGCAATCACTTGGCCAGCTGACTAAAACTACCTAATGAACCTCTTGTTCTAGGGAAGCACCCTGTCTCCAAAACAAGGTAAAAGACAAAGAGGAGACCTGAAGTTGACCTCTGGCCTTCACATCTGTGTGCACACATATGTATGTATGCGTAGCTGCACACACATGAACACACACATAGTAAATGGAAGTGCAATGTAGCTGACTGAATATCTTTAACTCTGATAAATGACGTGTTTGTTTTTCCATCTGTACTGTTTTAAAAGGCAGAGAGAATGTATAGTTCGAAGGGCAATTCAGTTTGATGGCCATAGCTGTTAAAGACCTGTGACTTTCTTTGTTCATAGTGACAAGTCTACTTCCTCATCTTTAATTTGGTTTCTTGAGTAGATCTGTCCTCTGGGAACATGATTCACTGTGACAAACAGTCCAGGTTATTAAGTCACTAAAATATCCATAAATAGGAGCTCAGGTGAGCCTTGTACGCTTTGTCTCTCAGGCCCCTCTATATGTCAACCAACATATCCAGCTCTCCAGCTGTTATTAGAAGTCAACCAGCACAGTCATGCCTCCGATTGTTCCCTGATGAGTTGGAACATGAATCAGGAGATCAGGGTGGCCTCTGTGTGCAGCATCTTTTCTCTTGGGTCTGCCTGACATCTGATGAGTACACATTCTCACACATTGAAACAGTGATGTCAGTATCTATCCTGCCATTGTGATCAAAGGGCTTTATGAGCCTGTGCTGTTTGATTCTATCCCCAGTTTGTTCAGCTTATGAGTTTGATGGTCTTAACTGTACACATTGACCAATACTCTGTGATTCATGTAATTTAGCATAATACAAGTTGTATAGCATTTGGATTCCTATATAAGAGAAAAATAGGCCAAAGAGAGATTATTGTTTTCTCATGATTGGTAAATTGAGATATTAGCAAAAAAAAAAAAAAAAAATCCAGTGGGCAGTGATTCTTAAACACTGTCCAATAAAGAATTTAAATGAAAAGAACACTGTGTTTTCCAAGAAAGTTTTCTTCTCAAAATATAATAAAATTTGGTAGGGATTTTGTGGAAGATAGTAGAATTGTATTTGCTTTATGTAATTTATGTTGCTTTTATAAAAAAAAATGTAGCCTAGATATTAGCTTTACTGAATATTTTAATGGAAGCTTCAAACTGATTTTAAGTCAGTTTAATATTTTCTAAGGTGTTTCCAGGGCATGGCTGATGTGTGCAGACAAGATGAAACTGGAATCACTTGCAGGTTTTCCTAAGGAGTCCTTTTCTGACAGTCCATTGTTGGAATCAACAAGTCTGAAAGTATGTGTTGTGTCCTCTGGTAGCATTCCCAGATTCCCACAGGACCTTGGACACACTCACACTCCTTTTGATGAACTAAGACAGATCCCTGATTGGCAGACAGCTAGAGAAAAGAGTCTCAGATAATAGTGAAATGACAAACCTCTGGCTTTTCATACTACTGTTCAGAGATGAAAGCCTGAAGGCCTAACTGCTTCCCAACCACACTGGAACCTATAGACTGCCCCAGCAAGTTCAAAGCCACATCAGGATAATTTTACACCAATGTTGAGGGACTATCAACCTCCCTGTCTTTGTTCAATTTAAGTAGCACTTGAAGAGAGATTGGGTTTTGACCTCCAGGGTCTTCTCTCCTCTCAGCAGACAGTCTTTCTGTGCTGTGTGTCTTCTCACCCTTAGCAAGAGTCTTTCTTCATTGACTGATTTTGTCTTTTGTGTCTGAAATATCCTCTGCTGCTACCTGTAACACTTGAGATACTTTGTCTGCTTTTTAATTCTTTAACTGGTAGAGAAAATGAAACTGACCAAGACCTTTAACCAGTATTAATTTCTTCAAGAACCTGGTGTTACAGAGTATTTCTTAAATTTATGGATAAAATCTGGTAAGTGGATAAATTAAGGGAATTTTTATGTCTAGAACAGTATGTTCATGAGTACCATTTCCAGATACCATTTCCTCTGCTTTCTGTGGCAAGAGTTTTTCTGAGAAAACGCAACACATATGTCTCCTCATCCCAGATAGGGAGCATATGACAGACCAAAGTGCAGATTCCACCAAAATCCAACTTGGTGAACAAATTAGTTTTTTTGGAATGACTTAGAGGAGTATGGGGAGGGGTAACTTACAGGAGCAGAAACAACTCAAAGACAACTTTATCACCAAAATTCACCCCAGCATGGGGGACAGCTCACAGAGGCTGGAGCACACAGCACAACCTGTAGACAGCTCAACAGGTTGCAAAGCTTCCCTTCCAAGTGACTCAGTTGGTCTCAACTTCTTGCAGACAGCTGAGATGATCGCACAGTCTTCCTTGCGCCTTAGCTAGCTTGGCTTAGCCTGTGGGAGACTCTTAGCTGTCTCTACTGCTTACTCCAGGAGGGTGGACCCTAGAAAATCTGGTCAGTTTGCTGGACTTAACGAAGCTGAGTTGTTTAACTTCTGTCTAAACTCTTAGGATATTTTTATCTTGGAGGAAACTGCTGCACAATGTCCTGGTGAGCTACCTTTCCAGCTTAAGGGGAGGGGGCAGTTCAGAAAGAAAGAGCGCAAAGACCCAACCTCACTGAATTTCCAGCTAAGACCCAAAATGAAGGAAAATCAGTAGGAAGAAGAGCTAACATCTCAGGAGTCAGAAGATCCCTGCAGTCTTATTAGTAAGCGACTCATAGTAAGAAATGGCTTTGAAATAACACACACACAGGGCACGAGTCAAATAGGAAGCAATCATTAACTGTTGTAGAGGTGACTGAAATTAATGTCATAGAGTCTGAAAAGATGAATCTGTGGTTAAAAGTACTCCTTGATCTTGAAGAAGACCTGAGTCGATTATTAAGCACCCATGGCAGGCAGCTCACCATTGCCTGTAAATCCAAGTCCAAGGGGTTTAAATGTCTTCTTCTGGTGCATTTAGACACCCTTACTCACAGAGCATAGATAGTCACAAACATACAAATTAAAAACAAAGTCTTTCAAATTATATCCATACCCTAAACTTCTTATAATTCAACCTCAGGGTATCAAGAATGAAGAGAAAATTCTAAGAATAACAATAGATAAAGACTATGTTACCTACTATGACAGGTGATTTATTATAGTAGAATCTATGGGAACATTGACACTAGAATTTTTGAAATAGTGAATGCAGCTGTTGTGATTATGTGTGGATTCCATATCAGAGGCTCACAAAAGCATAACCCGACATTCCCCAGGGAACAATAGTTCTCATTCTGAAATGTAATTCAGGAACTCTTCTGTGTGTGTGTGTGTGTGTGTGTGTGTGTGTGTGTGTGTGTGTGTGTGTGTAGTGTGTGTGTGTGCATTTATAAATTCTGCGCACAGAAACAGAAAATGATTTTTAATACTGAAGTGTCTATTCAGAAATTTAAAGGTAGATATTTACAAATGTGCAGCAAGTATATCTTTCATATGGCATGCTTAAATAGGCCTTCACTTTACTGACAAAAGTCACTGCCTGGCTCCTGGCAATTGCACTAGCTTACATTCCTAATTATCAAACATTCCTGGAATGGTTTCTGTTTTAGAGTTTGTATGTGTCCTACGTTATCCTGTGTGTGGTAAATAACCTCTCTGTGGAATGGCTCATTTTGATTGGCTTATAGCAGGCAACAATGTGAGGGAGCGTTAGTCACTCTTTAGAGATTTTTATATATTTCAAGTTTAAAAAAATTTGCATGATAAAAAGAGCTTACCATCTTCCTTCAATGGTGTAAATGCCTCAGTTGGCTTTTCTCTAGATCAGTTTAGTGTTCAGAGGTCTGCAAAGTGAAAGGAGAGGCATTCTGGTAGCTGCTAACAAGAAACAGCTGTTTTCCATGGGAGATCAATCATTATTTTCTGTATTCCTTATTCAATAACCTTCTTTTTAACATATCATGTCCTGCTGAGGTAGTTTTCAGGGGGCCTGCCACATGACAGAGCTGGACTCAGCATGAGGCTTGAAAGAGCAGAACTCCAGCTATAGAAAGGGGTACAGCATTTTCCTCTCTAATGACGCTGCTATTATAATAATAATGGGCTTTACAAAGGCAGTGGGAGAAGGGAGTGGCGGGGGCGGGGGGGGGGGGCTTCTACTTGTTAAGTGGAGATGGGGAAAGCCCCTGGAGGATTTGTTCAGCTCACTTTGGTAGTCCCAGCCCTTTTGTTGTTGAGTCTTCCTTCTCCTCAGGAGAACACTTTGACCTTTGTCAACACCTCAGCAAGTCCCACTGGTCTCCACCCCATCAAAAGCAGAGTAGGAGAAGGATCTGCTATCAGTGACTTAATTTTCACTCTCTTTGGCAGCAAGTCTTCCAGAGAACTGCACTGACTTTTTTTTATTTTTTAATCAGTTTGCCTTTGAAGGGATTGTCCACATCTTGAAGTGGAAAAGAGCCCTATCAGTTTTGAACACATCTAGCTGACACCCCTTAATAAAAACAAATGTAATCATACTAACGACAAGAATAATAACTTTAATGGGAGAAGCCACCATGAAATCCAGCAGTTATTGTTCTCTCACTTTATGCCAGGCTCTGTGATGTTGGGTATGCTATTCTTCTAAGCAATTAATTCTATTGGCTAGACTCAAACTGAGCTCCATTTTTATGGTGAAGGATCCTTGCTTTAGACTTAGCTAAAACATGTTAGAAATACACACACAGGCCCAGACATTTCCAGAGACCAAGAATCAGAAATTCACCTGCATCAGAGCCAAAGGAATTTAAAAATAAATCCCTGCTGATAAACTGAATAGTATGGATGTTAAGAGTCACAGTGCTAACA
The DNA here is from genome assembly GCA_004025045.1 of Sigmodon hispidus. Taxonomy (NCBI): domain Eukaryota; kingdom Metazoa; phylum Chordata; class Mammalia; order Rodentia; family Cricetidae; genus Sigmodon; species Sigmodon hispidus. The sequence goes on along the minus strand of PVIH01014367.1, from coordinate 41,688 downwards.
TGTGTCCTTTGAGATGGACAGGGAGCTCTGTGTGTGTGTGTGTGTGTGTGTGTGTGTGTGTGTGTGTTTGTATGTTTCAGTGCCTGAAGGTATAAAATATGTGGGAGATGCTCAATAATATGGGTTGCAGGCAATGGTAAATCTGTAATGAATCATTCTATATAGCTTTTTTCTGCTTTCTTGTCAATTTTTAGGTCAATGTTAACCAGGTGCTTTGTTTTTGGTAGGCAAGAAGTTCTTTAATTCATTTTACCAGACATCAGTGTTCAGAGACAGCAGAAACAATGTACATTGATGACTTTTTGTTAGTGAATTGAAAGGTTCTTCTTAAACTTAAGCCCCTGTGGTTGGTATATAAAATAAATTTTAAAAATTTTCAAAAGAAATAATAATAAAGACCCCTCCTGTCCCTGTGTTGTGAATCTAATCACTGTACTTGCACTTTTGGCTTTGGTGTGTGTGGAGGGAAGGATGGAGAGAGGGAAAGACGGGACTTCTACTATAATTTAGATACTCCAAGAATCACAGATCAGAGCAGTACAACACACAGTGAAGATCATGGCTATAAGGAAGGTTTAGAAGTGAATTCAAGGCAGCCAGAGACACGACCTTATAAAGCAGATCATAGCGTGTAGCAGTTTGCAAGTTTTCCGTTTTAATTGACTTTCTGCCACTGTACCAAAATTACTGAGATAAAGTGCTACTAAACAAAGGTTTGCTTTTTATGTTCTCGTTACGTTTGCTCACATTTTTGAAGTTCTAGTCTATGACCACTTGCCCAGATAGTTTGGTTCTTTGCTAAATCATCGAATGGCAGAGAAATACTGTTCAACTCAATGATAGGAAGCAGAAGAGAATGAAGAAGGGTGAGGGCCGTACAGATCCCTTCAAGGGCCACACTCAGTGTCCTAAGGACTCCCTACTAACATGAACCTCTTTGGAGGGTCCACCATATGGACTTTGTGGTAACCGATGCACACTGTGATGTTCCTAAGTCAGGATCAATGGATTGGGAGATGAAGATCTGGACTTCAGTCTCCTTCACATCACTGTATAACAGGATTCTAAGATAATTTTTTTTAAATTTAATTTGATAAGGTTACAAAATAAAATATATACAATGTAAAAATAAGTCATTCACAGCATTGCTTCTTAAATTTTCTATAATTCCGGGGCTGGGGAAGTGTCTCAGTCGGTAAAGTGCCTGCCATATAATAAGCATAATAACTGGCATTTGAATTTCAGAACCACAGAAAAAGCCAACATGGTTGCACTTATCTAAGCCTAGTACTGGGGAGACAGAGAGGAACCAACCTAATGCTAACTTCTGGCCTCTACATATATATGCACAAGTAAATGTGAACACACACATACATACACAAAACAAATAACTAAACAAACAAAATCTTCATGGCCTTAAGAGTCATGCAGTTTTTAAAACAAACATCAACATCAAATACAAATTGAACTGTTTGACCAATGCTTTATGTCAAAATAGCAATACTGATAAAAAATATTCCTGAAACCCAAAAGACAAATTCCTTATATGCCACTTTACCTTAAGAATGGTGGGACAAAATGGCAAAACAGGAAAGAGAACTGAGCCTTTGGGCTTTTGGTGAGGAAAATAGGTGAAGGAGGGGTGGGCATGGAAGGTGGGGCACTGTGCACCCCTTAACACTCCACGTGCTGGGGAAAGTTGTGTGGTGTGTGTTCAGCTGCTTGTACTTGGGTAAATAAGAAATATGCTAGGAAAATATCAAGTCTGAGCCAATGCACTCATTTCTCTCATTTGCAATAAAGTAGTGTATCTCATAATTCTTATTCCTGAAGTAGAAAAGTAAAACAGGCTGTATAGGGGAGTTCCACAAACAGAAGAGAAATGTAGGCAAGTTTTATTACCATTATTGTATCCAGGTTGATAAAGAAAGGTGCAATACAACCAAAATGATTAGTGTAATCAAGTCCTTTATGAATTTTTCATTAAATCTTCAATAACATGCAAATGGTTGTGTGCTGACTTAAGGAATATTAGTCAAATGAACTATTTGTGGCCTTTGAATCTATTCTGGGTGATTGGACAGTATCTTTGGATTTCACAATCAGTTAGCACATCTCTGCTTATAAAATTCTATGATCATATTACAATGCTAGTATCTCCACAGTTGTTACTTTTAAAAAAAATCCAAGCATTAGAGAACTATGAACAAAATTGTTTAAACTTGAAAACTCTTCTAATTTAATAGAATGAAAAGGGGAATGGTACCTTCCAGTAGGGATACATTTCTTGTTGCCATGGCTCCAGGCATCTGGAGCACAAATAAGAGTTTCTCTCGGTCCAAGGATGTGCTTCTCATTGAAACAAAGGTACCTCCTTCCCGGTATGGTTAGTTCCTTTGCCCAGTGTGGTAGTTGTATGGAACATTGTAATACTAAACATCCAGGAGGAAATTTTGTAGGACTCTAGAGTGCAGAAAGAATTAAGAAAGCCATTAGGAGGAGGCAGGGACAGGAGCGGGGAGGATTGCAGGAGAGTGTGCTCGGAAGATGAGGAGGATGTGGGCACAGTGCTAGGTCTTAGAAGAATAGCTGCCTGTGCCACAGCTGTACAAATGCACAGAGATTAGACAGGCTGCAAGGATCCCAGGCTTGGCAGAAAGGCAAACAAGTGATGGTAGCTGTACCAACTTCAGGCCCATAAAATAGTAAAATGAGATCTGGCTTGTTTGTAGCTTTTTATTTTAGTTCTGAAAATAATAATTGAGATGTTTCCTTATAATGATGCCTTGAACAAAGAGACAAAATTATAAAGGAGTGGCTTTGTATTTATCCAGTGCCCATGAGATAGGTATGTTTATAGAGAAACTAAAAAGCGAAGTAGAGACTGAGGTATATACGGAGGCAGAGAGACAAACAGAAGCAGAAGGAAGCAGAAATCCATAAATGTGGAAATATCGACAGATCAAATATGTGAAGACAAGAAATACATTGAAATGTCACCACCGATGCTTTCCTAGTGGTGGCCAATGTGGGAAATTTCAGTCCTTTTAGAAAATGACTTACAGGAATATCTACCTTGTCAACAACAGTGATGTGTTATTTTGCACTTCTAAAAATACTGAAGATGTTTTATACATGAGCCAGTATTAAATCAGCACAGGGCAAGCACCTACGTCTTTAGTTTAAGGAACTCTTGTAAACTCCAGTTCCTCAAATTCTGATATCTTGCTAGCTAGATAGCCAGCTGTGAGTGTGGAGTCAGGAACATCTTGCCACTCACTTTGGAAATGAATTCTGATGCTTGACATGTTGGCAAAGTATTTTAATCTATCTTCTGTGAACCATACCAGACTATTTAATTTCTTTTACTAAAGAAAAACATATGTGTGTGTGTGTGTGTGTTTGTATGTGTGTTTTGGTTGAGAATAGAACATAGTAAGTGGCTTTCAGATGATAATGGCAAATATACCATTCTTTTTGATCATGTCCTAAAATCAAGTTTGTGGTCTTGGCCATCTTCCTGTCTCTTTTCCTGTTGGGAGCTCATTGACGAAGAATTTGGGTAGTAAGTACATTTTAAATTGAGGACTTTCTACCAAGGGCAATAGAAAGAATCTGAATAAGGCAGGGCTTCCCCAGAATCCTACAACTACAGCCATCTTTATCCTTCATTTTGGAGAAGGTGGAAAGTGAATTAACCCTTTCTACTCCCCTTTAATATTTCAGTGCTAAATATATGAAAAGACTCTTTGTCTCTATTCCCTGAGGAGGCTGTTAGGGTGCTAATAAAGTATTTTAAGAGCTTTGCTAATGATCACACTAAACTCTATTCATTTTAATTTTTTTGAAGTAGACATTAAAACAGACTTGTGAAGAATGCACATATTAACGGGATAATAGTAATTACACATGCTTTATACCTAAAGAATTTGAAGTAAGAGAAGGGTTGAAAAAAAGACAAGTTGCCTCAAAATCTGAAAGTTACTATTATAAGATGTAAATCTATAAAATTATCAAATGTAATATGACAGATAAATTAATACTTTTATAGATTAAAAAAGCTCCCACCACATTGAAAGGCCTATAGCACTTTTCATTGTTTATAAATGACTTGAAGACCAACTTTACCAAAGAAATCTCCTCCATTTCCATTTAATTTGAAAAGTCATACTATTGTAAGGTCTCACATTTTATGAGTTTGACATGGGCGAAAAATAGAAATAAATCAATAACTTTAAAATATTCAATTTATTCTTCGTCAAAAAAGACCATCAAGATGGTTAGCTGGAAGATTCAGTTGGTTTACTTATATTTGGACCTTGTGTGACTTAAATTGTTCCCAAAGTCTCTAGAAAGCCAGTCACAATAACATTACAGGCTCAATGTGAAATAAAATGACTTAATAGTGACCTGAGGTGTTCAAGGTCTCAAAATACTTCAAGACAACTAAATTTGTAAAACTTTACTGTTAAATTTCATTTGTTTGTTTCCTTTTTGAGACAGCATTTCTCTGTTAACCCTGGGTGTCTTAGAATCCATGGAGATTCACCTACTTCTATCTCCTGAGTGCTGGGATAAAAGGCATGATCCACAGACAAGAAAGATATGGCAATAAGTGTTATAATTTAACATAATCTATTTCTGGGACCTCCTTCCAACTTCAGAAAGTTAATGCTTCATTCTTAAGAAAGAACTTATATAAAAATAGTTTTTTATAAACAGCAGTCCTGTGCTGGTGGCACATGCCTTAAATCCCAGCACTCAGGAGGCAGAGGCAGATGGATTTCTGTAGGTTTGCAGCTAGCCTGGTCTACAGAGTGAGTTCCTAGACAGCCAGGGCCACACAGCCAAACCCTATATCAAAAAATCAAACAAGCAAACAAACAAAATTATCAGCCACTTTTAGCAAAACAAAACAAACATAATGAATGTTTGAACAATAAATGAATAATTACATGAAATGAAGGAATATTATCTTTCCTAATGCTTAGGGGCTGACCAGGTGAAATGCATAAACACTGGGAACAGTGGTACAGGCCTGGCATATGCCAGGAAGACTGCAGCCCTGCAATTCTAGCACTTGGGATGCTGAGAGAAGCACATCAGGACTAGCTTAGACTACACTCTGAGCTCCCATCTCAGAAACATGCAAACAGAAGAAAGAACACATACATAGCTTATAAATTTAGGTGTTTCTCTTCAAGAGGTTTCTCATAAGGAAGTAACAATAATGCCATTTTAATGTTCTCTGGGTCAGGCACTTTCACATAACTGTATACAGGACAATGGTAATTTTCTTCAGTTTACCCTTCTATGAAACAAGTGTATGTACTTCAATGTTTTAAAAACATATATAAATTAATATACAAATTGGATAGTGTCTCAACTCAATCTAACACAAAAAGCCCTTTCTACATATTGATTTCTGGAATGTTTGTATAAGAATTTGACATTCTTGTGCTGTGAGTCCTCAGAACTAGGTAAGCAAGGTGAGATGACATAAGCCTGTGATCTTGCACTTGGGAGGTAGATGAGGGAGGGTTAGAGTTGTAAAGTCATCCCTCGTTCACAGCAAGTAAGTCCAGTGTGGGCTACATAGGACCCTGTTTTAAAAAATCAAAGCAAAACAATATAAAAAGCAAATTATTTCAATTGATCTTATGGAAATGTGAAGCTCAAATGGTTCTGCTAAATTGTCCTTGCTTTGGCCAGAGGGTCAGTCTTAAAGTTTGGGTGCCCTGTGAACAAATACATAGGCTATTATTGGACTAGGTAAATGGCATGTGTTGTAGAACATTTCCGGGCCTGTTTAGGCCAGAAGTTCGGACCTTGCCCGTGGTGGCTTTTTCCCCCAATGAAATTAATCAGACGCTTATATTAATTTCACACTGTTTGGCCTATGTCTCAGGCACATTACTAGCTAGCTCTTTCATCTTACCTCAACTCATTTCTAGTATTCTATCTGCCGCATGGCCTGGCCCATGGCTCACCTGGAGTCTTTACAGGGTTCTTCCTAGGGGGTCTGATGAAGATTCACTAACTCCGCCCTCCTTCTACGTGTCCCTCCTCTGATCCTCCATGTACTTCTACGGTGCTTCACATAGGCCAAAACAGCTCCTTTATTTACAGAGAACAGTCCCACCACAGGCATGTAAGTGTCAGTACCTGACTTTGGATTCCCAGCATCCAAGAAAAAGCTTTGGTAGCAATGATATATTTGTAACCCAATACACGTCAGGGTTCTCGGACTATGATCAGCAGTGAAAACTCCCAGGACCATGCCTAGCACCTAACACTGTAGTCCTTTAGTTCTGAAGGTGTCACATCTGGCAGCACTGGTTACACTAGATTACCAGGAGTAGTGTTGACACATTGCAACAATTGCCTCAAGCTGGTTTGAGCTAAGGCGTGCTTGTACGTTTATAACACAGCCTCTTCTTTGCTTCCCTGATATTTTTGTTTTCTTTGCATATTTAAGAGGCCAGCTTGTGGCATGCTTTGTTTTCTGTTACAAGCTAGCATGAAGGTTTATCTGACAATAGGTCTACATATGTAGTTCTTCATAAAATATAGATATTAAAGTGGTTTCTCTGGTGACTTCCTCAGATTGGAATGAGCACTTTTAACTAGAACCTGCAACATTTCTAAATTTGTCAGATGGTTTGCATAAAATATTTATACAGAAGGAAGTGTCTGTCACTACTGTCTGTAAAAGAGCTAGAGGACTGTTGAACTAGCTATCTATCAGTCATGATTCAGTTTTAGGAAAACTGAAGCAACAATAACAAATTTTGAATTACATTTACTAATTATTTCTGGGCTTTTTATTTTCTATTGAATTTGTGGATAAACTTCTAATAAAGGTAATAGAAATTACCTCCTATAGCCTTGTGTTGTTATCCAATGTAGTTTAGTCTGTCATGTGTTTGTAGCTAGTGGAGAGAGTGGTAAAACATGAAGAATAGTCATTGCTCTGTTAACTTTGAAAAATCTTTTGTTAATATTAAAGTTTGTCCTTAAAATTCAGCAATGTTCCTTGCATCTAGTATATCTCAAGTTATTGAAGAATCTAAAGAAAATCCTCAAAAGGACACAAAGTTAATGGTAACCCTGACATAATGTATAGAATGTGTGACTGGCAACCAGAAGCTAATTGGTGATTTCAGATCTCTAGTTTTGGAGACAAAATGCAGGCAGTTCACTCTTGCAATTTAGAGATTGGTGCTTGTAGTAAAGTCGTGGTGAATGTTTCTCTTAATTATGTCCTCATTCTCTGAGCTCCGCTTCTTGTACCTTGACATAACCACTGGCTTCAGTTCTATATGATTCTTCACAGTCTTCCAAGCATTTAAAAAGCATGGATATAACTGAGCATATATTTTTGATGTTTGCTTACCTATGTATTTACATGTATAGATATAGCTATATCTGTCATATGTTAATTTATGAAGATCTCTCTTCACTCTATATCTTAGCATGCACACACAAATGTATTGTCACAGACTCCTTTCTTTCCACTTCTCCAACTTAGCATAGATTATTTTCAATGCCAATATTTTTAAAGAGAATATGCATTATACATCTACAATTTTTTATATAGTATTCTGGAGTATAACTGTACTATTTTTTATTTAACCATGCAAAGCCCATAAGTTAATGTTTTTGATTTATTACAATTTGTTTGTTAAGATAGATTGATAAGGTTTATTATTTAATTCACCCCCTTTAAATATATTTTTCTGCATAGTTAAAGCTTAACTTTTGCAATGGTTTTATTGTTATTCTTACTTAAATATTTTGAGTAAAATTTAACTGTAAAGTGCATGCATCATAGCTTAAAATGTTGTACATTTTTCCCCTTATATGTCCTTTTTTGGTGAGGTTGCTTCTTTTGTACTCTTTGTCTTTTCTTAGAATTTAAGGTCTCTCCAACACTGTATCACACAGTATAGCCAGTGCCCCTTCTTCATCAGGAGGCAAAACTCTACAAATTAACATCTCCCCTGAAATGAAGTTTATATGTTGGGTTAAGCAACCCACTTTTTGAGATTGCATTATAAAGTCCCAACCTACTGCATCACATTCTTCCAATTCCCAATCAATGTCCATTCAAGCAGAGCACTAACTGCTTCATAAGCTAAATGAGAGAGCCTTCTTACCACTGATAATTCTCAGTACAGCCTCTGAAGCATCAAGTGCGAATTTCGAGAGACTTCATCCCTAGACAAATTCATCGTTATCAGCTGGAATTCAGGCAGCTTGAACTTCCTTCTGAGTGTTACTGGCTGGTATTTTTCCATCTCTTTCATTTATGCTGCCTTTGTGAATTCATAAAATCATGTTCTGAATCACAGTACAAGAGAGCATGTAGATAGAGGCCAGACTCATGTTTTCTTACCAAAGCACCCAGCCCTACAAAATTCCCTTCCTTGTTTAGATCTCACTGAGAACATTATCATTGTTTTGTTTGGCTGCAGTCAGAAATTCTGCACTGGTTAAGCCAGGAAATGTGTTTTCCTACCACCATCTTACAGAGCCGAAAGTGGTCTCCCTTGCAGAATCAGATTCACTCTGAGACCATAGGAGAGATTTAAATGCGGGTCCATCCTGTAACATTGGTTGGACTTTCTCTAACAATGTCTAAATGTCTTCCCTTCTCCATACATCGGGTCTTTTAGACTGATAAAGTATCTCATGAGTCAATATCTCCCATTCTTTTAAAAATATTAATCTTAATAAAGGCATTTTTGTTGAAATAGGACATTTTATATTTATGAATATTATTTATTTTAACTAATATGTCTATTTGGGGTATATGCTGTGCTGCAGACATTATATTAAGTATGGCATTCATTTACCTTTACACAGCATGCAGATAATTTTACATAGCAGAGGGAGAGAGCCAAAGAGCACTAGGTTTATTATCTGAAGCAGGGCAATTTTATCTGCCTCTGTTACTTAACGGTAGAGTTTGATCAAATTACTTCAACTCCTTCAGCTTCCTTTTCAACATGTGCCTCATATGGGGCTGCTAGAACCCTTTTCACCGACTTCGCAAGAACTGAACAAATGTCAAATCACTTTGAAGCTGATTAATTCAAATTATAGCTAGCAAAAATTAATTACCTGTGTTCCCTGCCCTTAATGAGCTTATATTTCAGTGGAGAAGAATAAGAAAGTATTTGTGAATTGTAGTAAAGCAAAGTAGAAAATACTTAAGGGAAAAGGACATGATAATACTTCAGAAGTTTCTTAAGAACTAAACTGTGTCTAGTGGGATATTCTAAAGAAGTCTTTACAGGCGACAAGACTTCCAGCTGAGATATGAAAGAAAGAGGGAAGAATTTCCATATGAAGACACGGAAACATCACTCCTACTGTATGTAGGCTTTGAGGGAGTCAGGGCCTGGGGTCAGAACAGTGATAATAAGTCTTGTAATCTACTTGGAACCCTGAGTACATAAGTTAGAATATGTTTAAGAGTAGACGACATAGAACATTTCCTACAAGGCCAAGGACTGACTTGGATGTCAGGACTTCGTTGTGCAGTCTGCACATTTTAATGGCACATACAGATTCCAGAATTTGCCAGTATGTCTATATATTCCTAAAGCAGCTGATAACAACTAGATGCCAGAAAATAATTTTTTGACACACAGCATACTTTATTTTTAGTGGAAGAGCATAGATATGGATATACTTTGACAATGCAGTTTTGGCAGCATAGGGGCCATCCTATATAGCACCAGAGGGGGTTTCAATGAAGCAGATTCAGTGAGTGTGGATTCGCTGGCTTTGCAGTGGCTGCGGGAAGTAGAGAGTACATTTGAGAGATGGAAGATGGAACCAAGGGCGAGGGAAGGATGGAGATGAATGCTGGAGGGAACAACTGACACAATAGAGATCCAAGATGAGGCTTACTGTGTACCGATAGGAACAAGGACAATTGGGTACTCTGATAGCAAGAGAAAACTTAACCATTCTCAGTTAGCTCAAGGTTCACAGCGGGACAGCAGGAAGCAGAACTTGAGGGGTGAGAACATAGTGGGTCTTGCGGTTGACAGGCACAAGGCAAAGTGAACTATGGCCTCTTGCTCAATGTGAAGAGGAGGAGTACCTCTTGCTAAGGTATTTACTACAATATAAACATCATTTCACATCCTCCCTCCTCTTTTCTCACCTGCCAAGATGTTTTTTATTTTCTCCTTGCACTATTTTGGGCATGATGGTGCTTGAGTTGAGTTAGGAGAGTTCGTGCATGAGCGCAGACACACGGGAGCTGAGCACCTCAGTTCAGTACATAGATGCCCAAGTGCCATAGTGACCCCACTGGGAACTTGAAGTCAGTCCTACGTCCTGTCAGCATGTGCTGGATCCATAATAACTGGACCAATCCGAGGTGAGGTGAGAAACCTCTGTACTGAGACTGTTATGGCATTGGCTTGACTGGACAGAAGGAAGCTCAACCCTAGTAAGGGGTCAATCAAATGTGTTGTGGGGATGTTTGCTTACAGTGAAGCTGGCTGCTGCAATACACCAGAGAAGCTTATTCACTTTGATTTCTTTTGACTGTGAGCATAGAAAACTGGAGCTAATATACCTTCATGGGAACTGATAATTGTTCATGATTTTTACCATACATGTAAACATAAACCTCATATTAGGACTCCAAAAGTGAACTTGTGTAGAGATGTCAGTGAATTTCTTTCTTCCTCTTGTCAACATGACCACTTTGAGTAAATCTGTTTTTTCTGTTTTTCACTAATTCATTGCATCTTTAATTGGTCTATTGAGGGTGGATGGCTGAGCGGGTACTGTTAGGTCAGGGCTTCCGTGCTCAGGGCACAGGCTTTGATTCCAACAACAATAACAAAAACAGCTTCCATAAGCAAAGAGGCAACTTGGAAAAGAAAGCATATGCAAGATCTATCACCCACTATACTTATGAATTGTACATTTCAAGATAAAATTATTAGCAATATTGAGGTAGTAAGCATGTGACTCTAAGAACTAGGCACATGAACTTTCTAAGTAAGTCTTTGCAGTTGCCATGGTCAGGTGGATACTCTGATCTCAAATGTTCCAGTAAAGAAAAAAACCTTATGGGTATGCCCAACTGCTTGCTAATTCCAAATGTAGTCAAGTTGGTAGCCAAGAGTAGCCATCACAGTCTTTATAAAAGACATTTTCTTTAACCTAAGAACTTTCCCACCCTCCTGTGGTTTAAAAATAGTAAAGCACAAACACAAGTCTTAAAAAAAAATGTGATCCTATCTAGAATGTTGAGCAGATTCTAAGTAGGCTCTGGTGAAAACTGTGTGTCATTCAGAAAGGACACAGTAGATATGGGGAAGGCTGGAGGGAAAGAATTCTGGGTTCACTGAGGATGTGAAAGCACTGGATGAGTGTGTGGGTAGGTAGGGGTGTGAGGGAGGGAGGAGGAGTGAGGTCTGATGTATGCCACAGTGAGCGAGATGGAAAGGAAGTAGTACCAGCACGTGAAATAGTAACAAATTGGAGCCTGGGTCAAACTGCAATGGAGTCTACGTCTTATTGTGATAAAAAATTCAAAAAACGGAAGTTCAAAGTTTTAGTCTAGAGACAAAACCCTATCTTTTCTCCCTCACCATTGAAGCTTAGTGTTCATTTATACTCAGTTGCTTTAGAATAGATTCCATGTAGAAGCCAGCACTAAATAATTATGTAGAAAATAAATTTTATAAACTTTCATATGAAGTTCTTAAATTTTGAGGGGAGGAGACAACTAGACTATGTTCTGCAAGTTTATTTATTTCAGATTAACAAAGGAGATGTGATAGATAATCTTGCTGTGTTCTAGTTAGTTCATTTAAATATAATCAGCATGGCAATTTCTGCAAGTATTACCTTTAAGGTATGGCATCCAAGAAAGTAAGCTTAATTTGCAAGTGATAATATTTCTGAGATAATTTAAGCCAGTGTAACATCAGATTATATACGAGCTATTTTAGAATAATAGAAGTCAATTTTAAGTACAGGGTACGTGACTACTTTAAAAGGGAATACAATTATTGTAATGGATTTCTAATTAAATGCTTAAATCCTACATAGTTTAAAGGTGCACTTTCAATTAAACTGATCATTTTGGGGATTTCATTGAAGGAAGAAAAAATAAAAAAGTAAAAGAACAATGACAAGTAAAATTTAAAATCCAGCTTTTATTTTTATAAATACTAGATAAGGAAAGACGGAGAGAAAGAACACAAGAATGCACTACATTAAAAGTCAAAGTATAATCACCCATTTCGTCAAAGAGGAGGTCAGAACTACACACAGACATCGCTAGCTGCTCATAGTAAAGAGCAAATATTAAAAGGTGCCCAATTTACTAGCTGATTAAATTAGTCAAATATTATGCTGCTTTATTTAGCTTTATTTAACTTGTTTATTAGCATTTATATGTTTTCAAAGACTCTTCTTCTGTTGGAGAAACCACAATTACGTATTTTCCCCTCTTCGACTATTTTTGTAACAATCTACAAAGAAAAGGGGGGAGAAAGAGACTCAAGAAGGTTTAACAAAGTGCTCCAGGACACTGGAAATGGTTAGGGCTGGGAAGAATCAGGGTGTGGGAGGAGGGGCTCCGGCACAGGGAGGACTCTGGAGAACTCTCTTCTTCAAGAGCCTTCATTTCTGGTTGGGTGCATTAGTGGTTCCTGTTATAGCCAGAAGAAATGAAGTGACAAACAATTTAAATATCATCTCAAAAATATAAAGCAAACAAGATTTTGAAATGACAGAAGAAGCAGTTACTTAAGGCATCATTGTTTATGTTGCAATTAAACCATAGTCTATATAGTCAATGCATTATTGTGTTGTGGAAGACTTTCAGGAATAAGTATTCTGGCCCAGTGAGGAGATGTCACTGGTGGATAGAAGCCAGGACAGCTCCTCCTGAGAAGTTTCAATGTCAGGGCCAGTTGATATTCTCTTTTTATATTCTAATACTACAAGGTGGAGCAGGGGCAAGCAAGCAAGCCTTTACAGAAGCTTGTGTGCCAACCAGAAGGTTGTTACTATGGGGAAAAAAAAACCATTGTTTTTAGCTAGTCCTTCAGGTCATTATATTCCAGATAGGAGCTGAAGTCATGCTTGGCAAATAGGCAATACAAGCAATACTTTAAGTAAATCAGTAAATTGATCAATAAATCAGTATTTATTGATTGGTCTTTTTTACCTCATTCTATTTCAAATTGTAGAAAATAAATCAGCTAACATACACTTCCCACTTTGAATCAGTTTTAAGATTTTTATCCGCTGTTGAACATGGTGGCACCCCTTTAACGTCAGATTTAGGGGTGGGACATTTCCATCTCTATGAGTTTGAGGCTATCTTGGTCTACAAAGTGAGTTCCCAGGCCAGCCATGCTAAAACTTTCTCAAGCAAATGAACAAAACAAACATTTCTTATCCACAGCTTAAATGAGCAGAGAAGCACCTTCCAGACAGAGGAAGAACTATTTCCAATGAGGGAGAAAAGTTCATTGTAGATAACATTCTGTCCTATTCTCCTATGAGCAAATCAAGAAATAAGGAAAACCATTGATATTAATATACATAAACCTTGACCTTTTTCATAAAGTGTTGGTAGCAGATATAAAGTTGTGTTTTTTTTTTTATTGAAGCTGGGCTGTGTTACCATTAAGATTGTACAAATTGCTTAGCTTCTTAAGGCATAGTTTCATTTGAAAAATCTATCTTATCTTGTCTCATGGGGCTTCAAGAAGGACAAAAGTGGTAAGATAACATGTCCACGATTTGTCACAAGCCTAAGAATACTAGCCTTTTTTCTCTCTCCATGCATATCTCTAACTTTATTTTAGGAAACATTGACTAACTGGAATCTAAGTGGTATTGCCATGGTTCAGAGGAAAGGTGAACATGTTACTAAAAGAATGAAATCATTTATTTTCTTAATGAGTGGACTTTAATTTTGGTTCAGTGTTTCTGTTGATCTGCCTGAAGTTATTATTTTATCCTCCCATGGAGATGGCTACCTCAGCTGTCAGCCTACAGAGGCTCTATCTCTTCTTCCCTGATATCTAGAAGAGAATCGGTCTACTTTCCTTTCTTTACCTCTTCCCAGATTCGCCCTCACCACTCCAGTCCTCTCCAACATTTTTAAAACTATAACAACCCATTATTTCCAGTTCAAGTTGTCTGTGTACTTTGAGGCGTGAGGCCATCCATTAGAGCACTGTTAACCTACCAAGAACTGTATTCTTAAAGAAAGTTGATTTTCTCCACCATCCCAAGACACCAATTGTCCATAGTTCCTTAGATAAGCCAGGGATTCAGGAAGCTCTTGCCGCTTCATGCTAGACTGTTGGCTGGCTTTGGAAGTGCTTTGCAGGCATAGACATCTGTGACCTCATGGGTGCAGTTCTGTCCCTCTTCTGCAATGACTCCAAGCCTTGGGGAAGAGGTGTGGAACAAATGTCCTTTTTATGGCCAAGCATTTCATAGTCACTTATTTTTTTACTTATCACTCTGACTTGTGAATTTCTGATTTAACCATGATCCATCCAACCATCCACTGCACAAAAAAGCCTTCTCTGGTGTGTTCTGAGAACTGCATTAATCTTTATATACAGAGAGAGAGGTATAATACAGATTTAAAGAGTATATTGGTACTTAGTCTATTTAACAAAGTTAACAGTAATAATAGTAAGTTCATACCTGGAATCTTTAAGCTCCGACCACAGGATTTTTGCCTGATGTGGAGTTCCATGCATGTGTTTCCTCAAGTCTTTCATCAAATCAGAAAGTGTTTGGTTTTCTTTCTAACATTTATGCTAGTATTGCACCTATGGCTATATCTTCCTATCCTAGTCATGGCTGTAGCTCGCAGGGATCATAGATGAGAAATGCTATTACTAACTGTTTTACCCTGAAGCCAGCCTACCACCTTCCAGTACTATGAGAGATAGCCAGCAGGAAAGAAACTTTCTCATCAATATTAACTTGATGTCATCAAATCTGGTTGTGAAATCAAGAGGGGGGGAATAACCTATATTGTTTTTATGGATCTATGAGATACTTCTAACAAAAACACAAGGGGATATACTCCACAGCTGTCACTGGGCTTTTTACTTGACAACCAATGGATTTTGGGATAAGCATAATTCCCTGTGTAGGGTAACTACACTTAAGTGTGTATGGGTGCCTGTGTATCTGTCTGTGTGTTTGTATGTGAGAGAGAGGTTGGGAAGAAAGAAGAGAGAGAGAGGGGAGAGAGAGAGAGAGAGAGAGAGAGAGAGAGAGAGAGAGAGAGAGAGATTATTAAAAAGTAGGTTTCCTTACATCTTTTCAAACATCCTTAACGTTAATTATGGATACTCTATCCTCCCTTAACTTTCCCCTCATTGCTCCTTTTCCTTCCGTACAATCTATGTTCTGCTATCTTTCCTCCCTTAAGATCTTCCTTCCTCCTCACTCCAAATGACCCCGTCTAGTTTCTTGAATTCTAAAAGTACTCCAGATTACACATGAGTGAAACATGGGAGTTTTTTTCTATCTTATTATTTCACTCCATGTAATGCTTACCAGCTCTATCCATTTATTATTAAATTGCATTTTTCTTTATGCGTGAACAAAATTCCATCACATATAGGAACCAAATTTTCATTATTTATTCATCAGTTTGGTGAGCCTATAGGCTGTTCCATGTTGTAAGTGTTGCGAACAGAGAATACGTGAACATGGATGAGCATATCTGTCTGTAGCAGGCAAAAGAGTCCTTTGGGTTTATGATCTTGAATCCTACTGCTGAGTCATGTGGTACACATATTTCTAGTTTCTGAGGAAATACTACACTAATTTTCATGGTGCTGAACCAGTTTGGACTCCCACAAATAGCCCCGGGGGCTTCACGTTTTTCACATACTCTCTAGCATTTGTCGTATTTTCTTAACCTTAGTCATTCTGACTTGGGTAAGAAAAAAAAAAATCTTCACTTTTATTTCCCTGAAGGATAACTGAACAGAGAGTTCTCAGAAGAAGAAATAAAATGGCTGAGATGTATTTTAAACCAGGGGTACCTTAGTCTTCTGTTTCCCCCATTTGTTTTTACTTCTGTAACTCACCCATTGAAATCTTGACCTAGTTCAGTTGTTCCATCCAAAGAACTTTTTATATCTCAGTTTAGGCCACTTTGAATAATAATCTAAGATAGTGTATTAAAGAATTTACAGCAGTACAAGAAAACAAATATTCAATAGTCATTGGATGAGACTCTTACTACTGATATCAGTTCCTTCCTAAGTGGCTTTGGTAGAATCCATAATTCTAAATGTTGTGAAATTTTCCCAAATGATGTTGCCATTTGAAATTTCCTATTTGAAAATCCTGTGTCCTTGACTTCCATGACACAGCACTCTTAGTTTTCCTCCTATTTCATTATATGTCCTTCTTGAACACTGTTGGAGATTGGTGATTTCTCTTTTGGTGATCAAACACTCTGGCCAAAAGCACCTTGGAGAAGCAAGTTTATTTGTATCACAAACCAGTATTGAGGGACATCAAAGCTGGGATTCAAGCAGGAACTTGAAGCACAAGTCATGGAGAAACAACACCACTTAATCCCTCATACCTGCTCATGTGTTTAGCTGAATTCCTGTAGGTTGGACTCCACTGCACCAATTAACAATCAAGATAGGCTCATATGACCCATACATACAGTTGTTCAACTGAGGCTTTCCTCTAAAGTGTCTCTAGAATATGTCATATGTCACATGTTGACAGATAAGGCTAATCAGGACTGGCACTCTGTATTCCTTTCTCAGATTGCCTTAAGTGTTAGTGTTCATCTATGTTTTCTAAGGCAGTAATCCAGTCCTACTCCTGTGGTCTGGATTACTATCTATAAACAGATAATTCAATTTATTCTCATTTATCAGAAATTTAGAGAATAATATGTGTGACAAATAATGAGATTATTGTTATAAACATAACCTAAAAGAGCTCCTCCTCCATGGTGTCATTGACAAATGAGTACTATGCAGAAACAATACAAATAAGCACACGAGAGAATATCAGCAGATGAGTTAATAACTTCAAGAAGGCCATTCCAAGAAAGTATGGCACCCAGATCTGACTGAGGTTAAGGAAAAGCTACACCTTGGAAGCTGTGGCATTCAGGTGGATGTCTATGTGATGAACTGGAAATCACTAGGTAAAGTAAGGGAAGGTTGGGTAAGTGAACATGGATGGGATTAGATGCACAGAGCTGGAATCAGAGGTAAGAGTATGCAGGAGTTGATCTTTCTTTTATTTTCAGAACTTTGATATGATGCATTTGGAAGAAAGTCTGTGGAAGAATTTATTAGGACATTCCAATCATCCACAAAGGTTAAATTAGCATCGCAGTGAAGACTAGAAAGAAATGGATTTGACATGTAATGGAAAATAAGTTTGCTACAATGAAATTTAGAATTAGATTGGATGTGGGTGATGGTAACTGTCAAGGATGGATTCCCCAGGCCTACACATGTCAATAGATGGTAGTTGGAAAATTCAGCTCATATTTGTCTCCTCATCTCTTCCCATATCCTCAAATGCCTAGCAGACATCCTCAATTTCTGATCTCATTTGCCCATCAAATTATTTGTGTTCAAAACTGAACTATCCCTTTAATATCAAAAGTTTTCTTATTGTGCTCTTTCAGTGACTGCCATAACCACCCATCCAATTGCTCAAGGCAATTGACCTTAATTCACTCCCTTCCATCAAATCCACTCAATGACTTAAGTCACATTCATTTCCTCTCCTTAAGTCTTTTCGTATCTGTCTACATCCTTCTATTTCTATGAGTAGCAGTAGCTTAGGTCAGCTCTTTGTTAATGTTCATATATATTTTAACACTGGTGATTGACTGACAACTCTGGATTCAGCTCTTCACTTCTCTATTCTTCCTTGGCCATTGCCCATTGTGTATGGAGTGAAGTCATTATCTCAAGTGTGTCATAAAAACACCCTCCAGGTACCTCCAGGGACAAGTCTCAGTAACAATCCTAATATAATCTTTCTCTGCTTTAACACTTACTTTACACAGAAAAAAACTAATTGCATTTTTATGAAAGTGCAAACTCTTATCCTGCTCTTAGCACAAAATAGCAAACCCTCTCACTTTACCCCTGTGTATACTCTTAAATTTCTGAAACATCCTATGTATGTCTTTCCTAAAATGTTGCATTTTTTTTTCCTGAGATATCCCACATTTTTGCTTAGTGAATACTAAGGTTACTTAGTGAGTAACCTTTTTATAGCAAGGTCAGGAAAGAGAAAATTAATAATATCCTTAAAGTTACTAGTATTTATTCTTTTATTATCAGTATTGACAAGAGTGGGGATCCGAGCATCAAGCTATCATGGCTTGTAGTTACCAAGAGAAGAAGAAGAGAAAAGAAAAGAAAAAGGAAAAGAAAAGAAAGAGAAGAGAATAGATTGGGGTTGGGGCTCAGGAGGGGCTAGGAAAAAGCTCTACAAGGAGGTGGTGTGACCGGCCCTTGACCATCATATACATGGACTTCATACAAGTAGTCTGATAAATTATTAGCCCTTGTTATACAAGATGACCTAAGCTTACCACAAATACTCAAGTTCATTAAAATATCTATTTAAGCAAGGTCTTATTCTGAATCCCAGGACAGGCTCAAATTCACCATCTAGCCTGACCTGGCATCTAGCACAAGATTCTCATACCTGTTTTCTGTTTTTAGTCACACATATGTGTGACACCAAGCCTGTGCATCATAAGTCAAAATAAAATATATTTTTTCTAATATAATAATAAAAAGTAAGTGAAAATTACATACCCTTGATGAGCACCCAGGAGACATCATAAAGATCAGAAAGACAACACATCTTTTTAAAAGTAAATTCCATGTTTGAGATATTGACTTCTGCTTAGTCATTTGACAGAGCATGTATTTCAAGGTACTCTTTAAAAAACAAACAATGGAATAATGCATGTCAAATGAGCAAAGAGTAAAAGGGGTCATGGAACTGAGAAGTTGGAGGTAGTGATGACTTTAGAATGTCTTAATTATTTTCTATTGTCTATTACTGTGAGGAAACCCCATGACTAAGACAGCTATTATAAAAGAAAGCATTGAATTCATAGCTTGCTTACAGTTTTAGGAAATTAGTTCATGATCATCATGAAGCAAATAGACATGATGCTGAAACCATAGCTAAGAGCTTTACACCTTATTCTTCAGGCAGCAAGCAGAGAGGAAGACACTGAGCTTGGTGTAGGTTTTTTGCAACTTTAGAGCCCACTCCCAGTGACACTGCTACACCCATAGTCCCATATGTATTTCAACAAGGTCACACCTCCTAATCCTTCCCAAACAGGTCCACTAACTGAGACCCAAGCATTCAAACATATGTACTAGTAGAAGCTACTTTCACTCAAACCACCACAGACTCTGTCTCTGGTTTTCTCTAATCATTCAATTTGCTCTCACCCATTGGATACATCTTTAATGTAGCCTGATTCAAAGAAGCAAAAAGGCAACTGAAAACTTAGCTAATCTCTATAAATTGGAATTTATCAAACAGGAGAATGTGTATGTGGCAGGAGTTCAGATCTATACATTAAATGTCATGCTGACAAGATCTGACCTAAAATTACTCATTTTTAATGAGAGAGTCACATGTAAAACAGATAGAATCTAGTCATGGTATTTTACCAAATAAAATCTACCTGGATATAAGAGAGGATTCCTCAGTCTTACAAAAACCATGTGGCTTCTTTGAAACAACAGAAGTGAAGCCCTCCAAAGAAATTTCTGAAGGTTATTAATTTTTATAAGAACCTTTTTGAAAGTTATTATGAATGAGAGGAGAAAAATAGATGTCTGCCAGCCAGGCAGATACTCAGCATTACAACAGGTGTGGCATTAAATTGTTCATCTGCAACTTAGGAATTATTTTGTTCCCTGTGTTTTTTTTATTGTTGTTGCTGATAGCTATATTTTTTTTTCATAGAACATATTTTTAACATATTCCTTCCATTTCCCTAACTCTAGCCTGATTCTCTTCACTTTCTTACCCACCTAACTTGAAGTTTTCTCTCTGAGTGTCTCTCTCTGTCTGTCTCTTTCTCACACTCCTTTATTTACTCATGAAACAATCAAAACAAATAAAAACAAAGTAAAAAAAAATCATACAAAAACCCATGAAATTTATTTTGTGTATACCTTGCAAGGAGGTTGCTGATGTAGGTCCCAGGGTTTGTATCTGGGTGATATTGAAGATTACTTGTCTCCTCCAGTAGCAGGGAGGATACATACCAGCACCACAAATGCCAGTCAGTAGGGGTGCAGCTGATATCTGGTTACCAGCTCTCTTTCTTCATGTTCAATGACATAAGTAAGCACTGTCTTCAGCTACAGAATCTTGCCATCAAGTTGTGAGGAGTAACCAATAGACTTGGCAACAGTCTATGCTGTTTTGTAGGGTTAATAGGAGCCTTTGCTTGCACTGGAGGTTTAGCTTGCTGCATAACTTGTCTAGTTAGGGCATTGTCTCCCTACTGCATGACTCTGTTAAATTTCATTCATGTTTGTATAACTTAGAAAGCTTCTGTGGCAGTATATTTCCATAAGCTTTTATAAAGCTTTCAGTGTGTGTTGGCTCACATTCCCTCCTTCTACCCATCTCTATTTAATTCTCCTATTCTAGTTTCTCTTTTATTCCTTTACAACACTCTTCTCTATTTCCCCTCTTCTGTCCCCTCCTTACCTAACCTTTGAGGCTATTCTAAATGAAACACATGTATATCTAAATATTGAAGGCTAACATCCACATATAAGAAAACAAGCCCTATTTATCTTCTTGGGTCTGGGTTTAGCTCACTTTCATTTGCTTTTAGCTCCATCCATTCAGCTATGAAGTTCATTCTTTTAACTTCTGAATAATATTCCATTGTATAAATGTATTATGATTTTATTAGAAATTAATCTGTTGATTGACATCTGTTACTAGTTTACAGCTATTAGGAACAGAGCAGAACATGGATGTCCTGCTATGCCCACATCTCAGGAACCCAACCAGACTACCATGGAGCCAGCTGTACAATGCAAGAACAAAAGGTTTCTTTATTCAAGCCAAAGCAGAGAACTCATGCACTGCTCCTTTTGCCAAGAGTGAGGGAGGAAGGTGCTGGGCTCTTTTTACAAGGGGTTTATATAGGATAAGCTTATGAGAAGTCAGTGTGTGTGACTGTTAACAGCTTGTCAGGATGTCTGTAGGAGGTTTATAAAGTTCTGTCAGGATGTGACATATCTATAGGAACATCTGGTCTTTGTAAAAATTTTTACTGCCTACATGCCCGTATCCTGCTTTCCAATCAGGCAAGGTAAAATAGCAACACATCATTACATAATTAAACAAATACAGCAAAAATATATGTAACAGACCTTTACACAGTTCAAATAATATTCCATAGCATAAGCAAATGTAAGTTATATTTACCTAGTTAAAATAATATTTCAGAACATATGTATGAGTAAGTATCTCTGAATTAAGATGCAGAATCCTATGGATATGAGTCCAAAATGTCCCATAGGTTTTTAAAAATATTTGTGAATAAAATGAAGCAAGTATCTTGGCTGGAGAGATGGCCCAGTGGGTAAAGGTCCTATCAGGCAATCGTGCTAAACTGTCTTGGTCTCTTGACTATATATAAGGGTAGAAGCAGCAGAGGATTTGCACAAGCTGTGTTCTGACCTCCACATGTGTGTTGTGACATGTGCACCTGCACATATACACCCTAATATTAGGAACTTTTAGAATTTCTTCCAAAGATGAAAAGAGAAAACAGAGACATTGTGTTCAGTTCTTCAAAATCCAGTGGTGATGACGGTGGTAACAAATACTTAATGACACGAGTTTCTCCAAGCATCCATTCATTGATTGATCATTCCCAGAATACTTAAAGATTGTCTACAACACAGAGTTGCCTCATAGTCCAGCCTATCACACACTAAAGAATTACAATAAAAAGCTCCATTAATATACAAACTTACTAGCAATGAGGCCAGTGGAAAGCATCTTCTTCTTTACTACCCACCTCCAACAATTCTATAAAGCAGTCTGCAAATTAAAGCTGACACATCTTTTCATTTTAAATAAAAGGTTGTATTTTTATTTATGTGTCTGTGAGTATATACCCTGTGTGAGGGATGCTGGAGAGCAGATTCTCTGGAACTGGGCTTACAGGCTATCATGCGTCACCCTGTATGGGTGCTGGGAACTACACTCCAGTCTCAGCAAGAGCTACAAGTGCTCTTAACTACTCAGCCATCTCTTCACTCCCAGAATTGCTTCTTTTTTCTGTTTTTCATACCTTGCTTTTTCTCGACATTTATTGATTCTCTGTGGATTTCTTTTTTAACATTTATTTATAGATATATTCAAAATATAGTACAAATATCAGTCTTATTGCTCTTGAGCCAGTGCCCAAATAAACAGCTAATTAAAATCACCTTGTAATTTACAGTGGCTTATTTGTGCATTTTGATTTTTTTTATTATAAATAAAGTCACATTTTCTATCCCTGTATATCCTTATTCAAGGTCCCTTCCCCTCCCATCACATCAGGTCACTCTCTCTTCTCCACATCTCCCCATCCCCACCATGGGCAGGCAGTTCCAAGGTCCCAATATTGCTCAGTTCAACCTCCACTCCTGGCAGATCCAGTTTCTTCACCCCAACATCGAGACTGAGTCAGGTGTTCCTCTAGAGGGAGTGGGATCCCCCGGTGTCAGTCCAAGGTGTTTCAGATCCCAACCAGTTCAGTGGTTCTGGTTTGCAGCTTGGGCATGCTTTGCTTTTTGCTTTTTTGCTTAGAGTCCACTAATGAGTGAGTACATCCCCTGTTTATCTTTCTGTGTTTGTGATACCTTGCTCAGGAAGATATTCTCCAAATCCATCCATTTGCATTCAAATATCATATTTTCTTACTGCTGAGTAGTACTCCATTGTGTAGATGTACCACAGTTTGTTAATCCATTCTTCAGCTGAGGGGCATCTAGGTTGTTTCCAGGTTCTTGCTATTATGAATAATGCTGCTATGAACGTAGTTGAGTTAATGACATTGAAGTGCAACTGTGCATCTTTAGGGTATACGCCCAGAAGTGGCATTGTTGAGTCCTTGGGTAGATTGATTCTCAGTTTTCTGGGAAACTGCCATACTGCATTTCAAAGTGTCTGAACAAGCTTACACTCCTACTAACAATGGAGGAGTGTTCCTCTTGCTTCGCACCCTCTCCAGCATAGGCTGTCATCTGTGTCTTTTATCTTAGCCAATCTGACAGGTGTTAGGTGGTATCTCAAAGTTGTTTTGATTTGCATTTCTCTGATGGTTAAAGATGATGAACACTTTTTCAAGTACCTTTCAGCCATTTGTAATTATTCTGCTGAGAATTCCCTTTTTAGTTCTGAACCCCATTTTTGATTGGGTTATTCAAGGTTTTGGGCTCTAGATTCTTGAGTTCTTTATATATCTTAGAGATCAATCCTCTATCACTTGTAGGGTTGGTGAAAATATTTTCCCATTCTGTAGGCTGTCATTTTCTCCTATTGACAGTGTCCTTGGCTTTACAGAAGTTTCTAAGCTTCAGGAGATCCCACTTATTGATTGTTGATTTTAGTGTCTGTGCCACTGGTGTTATATTAGGAAGTTGTTGCCTTTACCAATTCATAGAAGGGTATTTCCCACTTTCTTTTCTACCAAGTTCAGAGTGGGTGGGCTTATGATGAGGTCTTTGATCCACTTGGATTTGAGTTTTGTGCAGGGTGACAGGCTTGGATCTATTTGCATTTTTCTACACACTACCATCCAGCTATGACAACACCATTTGTTAAAGATACTGTGTTTTTTTCCATTGAATATTTTGGAACTCTTTGTTGAAGATCAAGTGTTCATAGGTTTTTGGATTAATGCCTGGATCCTCAATTCTATTCCATTTATCCAAAAGTGTATTTTAATGCCAGTACCAGACTGTTTTTATTACTGCAGCTCTATAGTGTAACTTGAAGTCAGGGATGGTGATGAATTCTGAGGTTCTTTTGTTAAGCAAAATTGTTTTGGCAATCCTGGCTTTTCTGTTATTCCAAATTAAATTGAGTATTGTTCTTTCAAGGTCCATAAAATATTGTGTTGGGATTTTGATGGGCAGTGCATTGAATCTGTTGATTGCTTTAGGTAGAATTGCCATTTTTATTATGTTGATCCTACTTATCCATTAACATGGGAGAGCTTTCCATTTTCTGATATCCTCTTCAATTTCTTTCTTCAGTGATTTAAATTTTTTGTCAAATAGATCTATTATTTCTTTGGTTATAGTTACTCCAAAGTATTTAATGCTATTTGCAGTTATTATAAAGGGTAATGTTTACCTTATCTCTTTTTCAGCCCCTCTATCTTTAGTGTATAGAAGGGCTACAGATTTCTTTGAGTTAATCTTGTATCCTGCTACATTGTTGAAGGTGTTTATCAGTCGCAGAAGTCCCTAGGTAGAATTTTGTGGACCACTTAGCTATACAATCATATAATGTGTAAATAGAGATAGTTTCACTTCTTCTTTTCCAATTTGTATCCCCTTAATCTCTTTTTGTTCTCTTATTGCTTTAGCTAAAACTTTGAGAACTATATTGAATTGATAAGGGGAGAGAGGACATCCTTGTTTAGTTCCTGATTTTAGTGGGATTGCTTTGAGTTTTTCTCCATTAAGTTTAATGCTGGCTGTCAGTTTCTTGTAAATCGCCTTTATTTTATTGAGATATTTCCCCTGTATTCCTGATCCCTCCAGAGCTTTTATCATAAAGGAGTGTTGGATTTTGTCAAAGGCTTTTTCAGCATCTAAGGATATGATAATGTGGCATTGTTTCTTTAGTTTGTTTAGATGATGGTGGATGTTTATGGTTTTTCATGTGTTAAACCATCCCTGCATTTCTGGAATGAAACCTACTTGGTCGTGGTGGATAATATTTTTTATATATTGTTGTATACGGTTTGCCAAATTGTATACGGTTTGAGAATTTTAGCATCAATATTCATGAGGGAAATTAGTCTGTAATTCTCCTTCTTTGTTGTGTCTTTGAGTGACTTGAGTATTAGGGTGATTGTGGCCTCATAAAAGGAATTAGGCGGTTTTGCTTCAGTTTCTACTGTGTGAAATAGTTTGAGGAGTAACGGTAGTAATTCTCCTATGAATGTCTGGTAGAATTCTGTACTGAAATCATCTGGACCTGGTCTTTTATATTGGGGGAGTCTTCAATTTCCTTAAGGGTTATAGGCCTGTTTAGGTAATTAATCTGGTCTTCATTTAATTTTGGTAAATTGTACCTGTCCAAAAAGCTGTACATTTTTTCTGGTTTTTCCATTTTTGTGGAATACAGATTTTCAAAGTATGACCTGATAATTCTGGATTTTCGTCATTTTTGATCCTTCAATGTTAGCTCTTCCTATCATTGTGAAACAGAATTCACCAAGCATTGGATTGTTCACCCACTAATGGCCAAGCATTCATAGTGACGTCGCTTTTTTTGACCTGATAATTCTGGATTTCCTAGGGGGTCTGCTGTTATGTCCCCCTTTTCATTTCTGATTTTGCTGATTTGGATACTCTCTCTCTGCTTTTTGATTAGTTTGAATAAGGGCTTATCTATCTTGTTGACTTTCTCAAAGAACCAACTCTTTGATTCATTGATTCTTTGTATTGTTCTTTTTGTTTCAATTGTATTGATTTCAGCTCTAAATTTGATTATTTCCTGCCATCTACTCCTTCTAGGTAAGTTTGCTTCTAATTGTTCTAAGGCTTTCAGCTGAGCTGTTATTTCTCTAGTGTGGGATTGTTCTAGGTTTTTCATGTAGGCATCTAGTGCTATGAATTTTCCTCTTGAGACTGCTTTCATTGTGTCCCACAAGTTTATGTATATTGTGGATTCATTTTTCATTAAATTCTAGGAAGCCTTTGATTTCTTTCTTAATTTCTTCCTTGACCCAGAGGAGGTTCAGCAGAGTGATGTTTAGCTTTCATGAGTTGGTAGGCTTCTTTGATTTTTTGATGTTGTTGAACTCTAACTTTAGGTCCTGGTGTTCCGATATGATACAAGGGATTATTTCCATTTTTTGTATCTGTTGATATTTGCTTTATGACCAATTATGTGGTCAATTTTAGAGAAAGTTCCATGAGGTGCTGAGAAATAGGCATATTCCTTTGCATTTGTGTGGAAGGTTCTATAGATATCTATTACATCCATTTGCATTCTAACCTCTGTTAAGACTCCTTATTTCTCTGTTGAGTCTCTGTCTGGTTGACCTATCCAGGAGTGAAAGTGGGGTACTGAAGTCTCCCAGTATTAGGATATGAGAATTGATGTGGGATTTGAGCTTTAGCAGTGTTTCATTTACATAGGTAGGTGCTCTTATTTTAGGGGCATAAATATTTAGGATTGAAATCTCCTCTTGACCAATTTTTCCTGTGATGAATAAGTAATGACCAACTTGGTTCCTTTTAATTGCTTTTAGCTTAAAGTCTACTTTGTTGGATATTAGGATGGCAACCCCAGCTTGTTTCTTAGGACCATTTGATTGGTTTCTTTTCCCAACCCTTTACTCTGAACCTGTGTCTGTCTTGGTGGTTGAGGTGTGTTTCTTGTATGCAGCAGAAGGATGGCTTCTGTTTTTGTATCCATCTTGTTAGTGTGTATCTTTTTATAGGTGAGTTGAGTCTATTGATATTAAGGTATATTAGTGACCACTGATTGATATTTCCTGCTATTTTTGGTGGTAGCTTGTATGTATTTCCTTTCTCTGGGCTATTCTTCGGTGGGTTATTGATTGTGGTTTCATGGGTGTATCTGGGATCCTTAGGTTGGAGTTTTTCCTCTAATGCTTTCTGGAGGGCTGGTTTGGTAGACAGATATTGTTTCAGTCTGACTTTGTCATGAAATATCTTGTTACTCCATCTATGGTGATTGATAATTTTGCAAGGTATAGTATTCTAGTTTGACAGCCATGTTCTTTTAGTGACTGTATAACTTCTGACCAAGCCCTTCTAGCTTTCATCATTTCCATTGAATAGTTAGGTGTTATTCTGATGGGTCTGCCTTTATAAGTAAGTTGCCCCTTTTCTTTTGCAGCTCTTAAAATTTGTTCTTTGTTCTGTATGTTTTGTGGCTTGATTATTATGTGGCATGCTGACTTTTTATCTATTTGGTGTTCTGTAAGCTTCTTGTATCTTTACTGGTATTTACTTCTTCAAGTTAGCATCTTCTATGATTTTATTGAATACATTATCTGTGCCTTTGAGCTGGTATTCTTCTCCTTCTTCTATTCCTATTATTCTCTAGTTAGGTCTTTTCATGGTGTCCCAGATTTCCCGAACACTTTGTGTTATGGCTTTTTTTGTTTTAGTGTTTTCTTTGACTGATGTATCTATTTCAGCTACTGAGTCTTCCCCTTCAGAGACTTTCTCTTCCTTCTCTTGGATTATGTTGGTTATGCTTGTATCTGTAGTTTCAGCTTTTCCTTCAGGCCTTCTTTCCATCTTTTTTCTTTCTTTCTTTTTTCCATCTTTGCCTCATTTTGTGCCTTTTTTTATTGCTTCTATTTCAGTTTTTAGCTCCTGGAATGTTTCTTTCATTTCTTGGTTTACCTTTTCTTGGTTCTCTTTCAAGGATTTGTTCATCTCCTCCAATTTTTTGTTTGTATTTTCCTCTATTTCTTTAAGGAAATTTTTCATATCTTCTTTGAAGGCTTCAATGATCTTCATAAAGATGTTTTGGGTGTTGCTTCCTTCTGCTTCCTCTTCATTGCTTTGTTCAGATCTTGTAGTTATAGAACCACCAGTTTCTTCTGGAGTTGCCTTGTTTTTCTTCATATTATTATATGTATTTTTGCACTGGCGTCTGCCCATGGCTTCAGTGTTTCATTATTAGGTGGCTCCTAGTCAATTGTGGCAAGAGGGCTTGTGTGTCTCCTGTCTCCTCTGAGCAAGTAGTCTGTTTGATCTCTGACTCTGCTCTGGGCAGAGGTCTGAATTTCAAGTCCTCAGTCCTTCTCTGATCAAGCAGTTTGTCCTGGAGGTGGGGCTGGCCATATAATGTCACCTCTTTTAGGTGCAGCTGGAGGAGCCCTTCACAGCTAATCCCTAGTTCTGTCTGCTAAGGACTGCCTGGGGACAAGCACCATGGATCGATCCTGGTCCCGGAACACAACTTTCCATGGTGGGGATTCAGGTATTCGGGCCAGCTGACCTCACCTCACCTCTGGGCGGAGTCTGAGTCTGGATTTTCAAAGTCCTCAGTCCTTCTCTGCTGATGCAGTTGAAGTCAGGGTGGCTGTGCAACGTCCCCCATTTTAGTAGCGGTTGGAGGAGCCCTTCACAGCCAAACCCTAGTCCTGTCTGCTAAGGAGTGTCTGGGGACAAGCACCTAGATTTCACATTAGGCATCCTGATATTACTTAAATCCTCATCTCCTTGCTTCTGCTCTCTGCCCATGCAACTCCCACCCCCAATAAATGAAAAAGAAAAGAATATTGTTATTGAAGGGATAGTGTAGCTCATTGGGTCACACAGTGGACCCTTTAATCCATTCATCTTTACTTGCAAGTGTTCATTGCTATAAGTCAATGGTCCAGGTCAAGGCCCTTGGCTTCTGCTGCATGATAGATAATGGATATCCTGTTATCAACGCTCCTATGTCATATATCCTGCTGTTTTGGTGAAGTAGGTTCATCCCTTTCACATGCTCCAACAGTTCCTAGAAACAGTGGCTATTAGGATGGGCCAACTCATATCCCTGGTTCTGTGTCTGGGTGGTAGCTAAGTTGATCAGTCCCCCAGCTTTCACTCATCCTCACTACCCAGCACTGCCTCAGCTACCTGTCCCAAAGCAGCCTGGAGCAAGGGGCACAGCCAGTTCTAATGTTCTCAGGTCCCCATATCCAACCCAGTGTTATCCATACCTCCAGGGTTAGGTCTACTGTTTTATGAGTTTCTCTACCCTCTCTCCAAACTGCTGCAGGGGGTGTAGGTGGTGGTGGGGTTATCAGAATGGGGGAGGAAGGGGTGTCAACTCTACTGCTCTCACGACCTCAGGTCTAGCCTACCTGCAACCCAGACAACAGGGTAAACTCTAGTGTGCTTTCCAGGCAGGGTTCAGGGTTCCCTTTTCTGTGTGCTGCATCTAGTGAGGGGCAGGACTAACCTTCTCACTCTTGTGACCGTGACCAGGGCCAGCTCCTTCTCTTGCTGTAGGTAGCTAGGAGCTGAGAGAGGAGAACATCTTCCCCTCATCAATGCCATCATTGCTTATTTCAAATCAAGTTTCTGAGAATAGTGTATTATAGGGCAAATGGAGTACTGATTTATTTTAGTTTGGTTCTCAGGTAAATGGTCACAAAATCTAAACAAACACACAAAAAATGAGATGAAGCAATATCAATTGTCCAGTAACAAAAGTGGGTCATTGTTCTCTCAGAGCTTTTATGTGCAAAGCACATTTGATAATAATGTGAATTCTTTTAAGCTATTATATTCTGTGACCATCTGGGGAAATAGTTTGGAGGGTAAATCCAGCAGAAAGGATATTAAAAGGAAAAACAACAGACATAGTTGATTGTTTTTGACAGTCTCTTACAGTATGATATCCAGGGTCCATATCACAGTGATAATGCTGAAAAGATTTCTAATGACTTCATCATTGTCCCCAGCAGTGTCCCGGAGATCCAATTCTAAGGGCAAGGCTTTATTTAGGCATCCGATGTGAGGACAGAACTCAGAGAATTTTGTGAGAAATTGTTTCTTCACAGGAAGTACACTTGATAATAACATTTTAATGTAATATTGACATTTCTGGTTTTTAACTCTGTTGGGCAGAGTCTGGAGGGAAGGAAAATCACTTACAGTAGCCTCAGCGTGAGTGTCTAGAATCATGACAGCTCAGCTCAGATTTATCCTAAATCAGACACATCAGTAAAAAAAAGACCTAAGGTTTCCTTCCTGTTTTATAGGAGCAGATTGGATTTCATGAGAAACGATGTTGACATTTTCTTGATGTTATTATTAGAGTGACTATTCTGAACAAATTTTGTATGTTTCATAGTAACAAAATGTTTGATAATTTCAATTATTGTAGTATATGTATATATATGTAAATATACATGCACACAGACATACATGTGCCAGTAATTTGACCAGTGTACTGATTTGCATATTTGGACTGATTTGGTTGACTTTGATTAAACTACTGTTCAATTGAGCCAGACCTGCATACCAATAATTCTGCTGGCATGCACGGTTGAGCAGGCTTACCTGTATGCTTGCTCCTTCTGACCCATGTGCCAGATGCATCCAGATTCCCTTGGGGCTAGTTGTGTATGCAGGATCTCAACACAAAGCCCAGAGACAGAGAACCAGTGTCTGCCTTTAACATCTCTGGGTAATTAAAGCCTTAACTACACCGAGTGATCCTGGCACAGGCTGCACACTAGAACCACTTAGGGCACTTTTGACATTGGTTTCTCTCCCACATCTAACAAGGAGACCTATTAAATTAGACTAAAGTTGGAACCCTGGCATTGGCATTTTTAAATGCATGTAAGCCGGTTCTAATGTGCATGCAGGTTTGGAAACTATTGATTTCACAATGTCAGAACAGCCAGCAAAGCTGCTATCCTCTAAAAGAGTATAATAAAGAAAAAGTCAAGCAAATATCTTAGCATTAGGTGGCACTTCACAAATGATTGAATTTTTAACTTTTAATAAGTTTGCTTGGCTGCTGTGTAAACACAGGCTGCTATGTTCCAACCTGCCCGAGACTATGTGGTAAATCAAGACCAGAAACACATTGCTATTCGAAGAATAGAAGTAGGTTTGAGGTTTGTTTTTTAACTCTATTTCAGAAAGCATGGTAGATCTAAATTGCATTTGCTACAACTATGAATGTCCACCACTTCCAGACACTTCTCTTTTTATCCTCCTTCTCATGTTAAACCGTACAGTCTCCCCCAATTCCATCTCCTGTCCCACAGTCTCACCTTATGATCTTATGCTATTAACTCTATTAGTTAATGCCACAAAATGATCTGTTGTTTGGTGTCTACCTATGATGACAAGATTTAACTGTCTATTCCAGGATGACACACATAAACAAGATAAAATGAAAAAAAAATCAATCAAAGCATGGTACATGTACCCCCTTATCACCTTGATCTATAGATGAAGAAGCAGTCTCCAGTAAGTGAGTATGACTCCTTGGTCAGTGCCAGCAGCAGAATATTTTCCCCAAGACTATCTGACTCAAAGAACAGAGGCTCTTTGATAGTGTGTGTGTGGATGTGTGTGTGTGTGTGTGTGTGTGTGTATGTGTGTGTGTATGCAGCAGATTGCATTGTTGAAGGTAGACTAAAAATATAAATATACCAAAGCTCATGCAGAGAAATTTCAATGTCAAGACTGTATCCATTATATCATGAGAGCACAGTCAGTGACTTTTAATTTTTTTATGAACTCTGTGTCTTTAATGAGAAAATATTAAAATGTTGTGAGTAAGTTATGGGGGGCATTTGTAATAAACTTTATTTTAAATTTATATTTTTCATATACACAAGTATCATCTATGTGGCTTTCTCTCTTATAACAAACTTAGGCCTCAGAGATATGGTTGAAAAATTTTGTCTAGGGCTTGTACAGATGGCTTAGCAGTTAAAAGCACTGGCTGCTCCAGCAGAAGACTAGGTTCTGTTTCTAGCACCCCATGGAGGCTAACAACCATCTGTAACTCCAGCTATAGGGGATTTGAATATTTACAATGGGCACTGCATGCCCATGATCCACAGACATATGTGCAAGCAATACACACATACACACAAAATAAAAATAAAACTTTAAAAAATTGTTCAATGCCCTACCCCATCAATAGAAGACCTATTCTAACATGGAATTCAATGTCTGTCCTCCTCATAAGAAATAATATATGTCTTTTCACATATTTTCAGACTCTTTTCAATATATATATATATATATATATACATATAAAATGTTACTGTATGATTCATGATAGTTTTAATGTCATTTATCATGTAAAGTATAATATGCTTGGGAAATACAAGTTTTATTTATATGTCCAAAATGAAAGATCTGGGGAAAATGTCTAATCTAGAAGCTGACAGTTAAAGTTCAAAATTAAATCTCAACTCTGAAGAGTAATGCCCTAGAGACAAAAAGATACAAGTGTAACCCATAGAAATATTAAACCCTACACAGAGAACAGGCAAGAAATAGAGTTCTGGATTAACATTTTTGGGAGTTTTATTATGAATAAAGTCATATTTTTTAATCCATGTAACCCCTTGTTCAAACTCCTTTCCCCCTTCCGCCCCTCCCAGTCATTCTCTCTTCTCCCCATCTCCATATCTCCTCCCCCAGCAAGGGCAGGAGGTCCCCAGGTCCCAAGGTGGCTTAGTTCAGCATCCACTCCAGCCAGATCTGCTTTCCTCACCCCAACATCAATACTAAAAAGACCTACAGGTTAGGCTACCACAGACTCAGAATATAATTTAAAAAAATTGTATATTTTTACACATCAGCAATTCATATCTCTGAAATAAAATTTACTTTCAAAATATTAGGACTTTGTCCAGGATATTTTATTTCTCAAAAAAAAAAATTTGTGGAAAATGCACTGTCATTTTTATTTGTGAAGACAAAATCAATGCCTAGTAAATGAAAACCCTTTCGCTACCTTAGATCAAATATTCCTTACCAATCCTGATATTTTGATATGGAGATGAGCAGTCAGTGATGGTTATTGTCATAGCAGCATTATCTGTTTCTTATGGAACACTGAACTTTCCAGTGGGTGACTCATGTTTTAGCAAAAACTATTCACATGAAATATCTTTTCTAGAAGGTTTGAGTTTAAGGGAGGTAAGAATCTAACCATCCCCTGAAATCCTAACCCCAAGCTAGGAGAGGACTGTTATCATGAGACTTTCATAAAGATGTTCTCCCCTCCCTCTCTCCTTCCCTCCCTCCCTGCCTCTCTCCTCCCTCCCTCCCTCTCCCTCCCTCTCTCCTTCCCTCCCTCCTTTTCTTCTTCCCTCTGCTTACATAGTCTAGATCAATCTATAATTAAAGTGTCTCTTGCTTTAAAACCCAGACCTGTGGGATTACAGGCACTAACTATTACACTCAGCCCTTGCTTTTACTTATACAAACCTCCACATAAGAAAGTTTAGAATCTTTTTTAACTCTTGGACAGCCTAAAATTTGTTTTCTTGTAATTTTAAATATGTAAGTAGTGATTGCATGAGGCACAATGAAGTGTAAGTGAAATAATGTTTCAGTGATAAATCAATATTGTATTTGTGAATCTTGCTAGTATTTATTACTGATAATAAAATGTAGGCAAGTATAAATTTTTCTTGACTATTTTCCATTTTATCCTAAAAGTTAATAACCAATCTCTAATACAAATGCAGTGTTTGAGGAAATAGTCACTTGTACAAGAAGGTAAAGTCGTGGGGCCAGTGTATTGATGTTTTTCTGAGAACACTAAGCCATGGTTTCATTTGAATCATCTGTCTTTGCTCTGATGTCTACTGTAGCACATGAGAAGGAGACTCAAGGTCTTAACTCTATTACTGGCTTTATTCAGCGCTGTCAGACCAAGAATAGGTGTTTACCTGCTCTTGTGTGCTGCTCCAGAGAGAGAATGGCTCATTGTAATTCTCTCCTCCAGTTTTCCTTCCCCAAGGAAATAACTTTATCTTGAATCTGTCTAATTAGTCAGTACATGAGGAAGAGAAAATTGTAAGACAATCACAATGTTCATAGCTGCTGTTCTAAAAAAAAAAAAAAAAAAGAAAAGAAAAAGAAAAAACTCAATAACATTTTCATCTAATATTTTCTTGTTTACATAGTGGAGCAAAATAGATCAAACAAGCACAGATTTGTGGTAACAGAGATGGTGCTTTTGTACAATATAACACATACTGTGTATCAAAGAAATATTTGTACCACTTCTCTGAAGTTGACATTGGAATGACATTGTAATCCTGGCCATCTGTCTTCCTCCTCTAGACATCGATGAATGCGCGGTGGTGAATGGAGGTTGCCAGCAGCGCTGTATTAACACTCTGGGCGCCTTCCACTGTGAATGTGATACAGGGTACAGACGCCATGCTGACGAACGCACCTGCATAAGTGAGTAAATATTAGAGGCAGCTTGAAGCCATTTTCAATGAAAATCGACCTGCCCATGCAAAGGGCAGAGGAGAAAGATGTTTCTATTGTAAAAATATCTGTAGAAGCAGATGACATTCAAGTTCAATTCTACCTTCTAGAATATAAAAGACATTTGCTATTAAAAGAAAGACAAAGATGGAGAAAGAAATGTAGAAATTGATGTTTATAATAATCTCTTGATTCTCCACATATGTGATTATTTCTAGAATGTAAAATTTTTGACATATTTGATGGAATATAAATTTATTATTTATTACTAATAAAGTATAGCACCAAACAAAAGTGATGGAGTAAGTTAAACCAAAATAATTTCTAGCTATGGTGATCTCCTGTTGAATTGTAATCAGAAATAAATTCAAAACTAAAACTGAATCATCAACAAAATTACAATAGACTGTATTCCAAATAACTGAAAGTTACCCAAATGTACTTAAGGCTGCACATATATAATATAGGCTATAGCATATTCATTCTGCCACAAATATGCTTAAATATAATTTTGAAGCAATAATGATTATTCCTTTCTTCATTTATATGATTTTGAGATTATGGATTTCCTGAAATAAGAAATTGTTACTTTTGTAAATAAACAGAAAGGAATGATGTTTTAAGAACACTCTTGCTGGTACGATTATCAATATTCCTGTTTTCTTTTTTTTCTCTCTGAAGCAATCTATTTTTATTTATATTTTATGAATTTTCTTTATTTTATTTATTGTTCTTTTGATTTTTTTATTTTTGAATAAAGTCTCATTTTTTATCCATGTATGCCCTTCTTCAAACTCCCTTCCCCCTCCTGCCCCTCCCAGTCACTCTCTCTTCTCCACACCTCCTTATCTCTTCCCCAGCAAAGGCAGGAGGTCCCAAGGTCCCAAGATTTTCACTTGAAATAATTTGACGAAAAGTGTTGTTATTTTTCAGCAAGTCATGATCTTCACCTGATGTAATAATACTTTCCAGAATTATCTCAGGTCCCTCTTTAAAGTAATTATTATATTAACAACATTGCACTTGATATAGAATAGTTTAATTAGTTTTTTTGTTTACATAGGTTTTATTAGCCATGTCACCCTTACTTAATTGTTATTAGTAGCTTACAAAGTGTTTTATAATGTGAAGCTTGGAACATAAATCATAGTTGCCAATTAGTGTAGCAACATACATACATTCTGCTGTTCCAAGACTGTCGAAGAGGAGGGGAGGCCAGCAAACAGGCAAGGATGTTCCAGTCATTATCTGATCCGGATGTGAGAAAGCAGGCTATGAAAGTGTGAGAGAACAAAAGGAAGAGCTGGGCTTTCTCAAAGTCATAGGAAGACACAAATGGAAGCCAGAACCTAATTGCTAAGAACTCTGTGAGCATGGTGTAGTCACAGAAGCACATGCGGCAGGACAGTGGCCCCAGAACATTTATTAAATGGAACAACCTCTTGCTTTTGCAGAATCAATACTATTTGCATTCCTAGGTCATATGTTGCTAGTATCCCCTCAACCACTACCCACTTCATAGCTGTGCAGGAGCAGCGGGAGCTGATGGATATACACAAATTAGATATTTGTTGGGAGAGGACAAGCTAAGTTGGTGAAAATTTTATCTAAATTTAAATAGTTTTTTAAGGTAGTGGTTTATATGAATCAATAATATTGGGTCTTTGTGGAAGGGCAAACTAAATAGTAAGCACAGGTAATTTTTGTCTGGGGGTAAAGTTAGTTTACTAAACTCTTAGCAGTTATTAGCTGCTCCAACCAGCCACCTTTCTCCTCTTGCCATAACGGTTATTCTGTTAATGACATTTGGTCAAAATTGAGTTTCATTGGATTGGAATATTATGGTTTACTCATCTATTTCTAGCCCCAAGAAGAAAAATCTCAGTACATATACATGAGGCCATCATGACAGTAATTTAACATTTGCTCTGTATAAGGGTCATTATACTCAGAATTCCAACATTGTGTACAAATAAAATTCATTTTAACAACTAACAAGTGAAGCTCTGTAACTGCACTCAGGTCAGGGCTCCAGCCTCTTGGTTGGTATTCTCTAACAGCTGCTGGACAGTCACACACAGACTTTGCTATGACAGAGATCTTGATATCTTTGTTGTGTACCTACAAGAAACTTGAGATGGGCCCTTCAGGATAACTGTTTGCTTATTTATATAGAAAGAAGCTTGTAAGGAAGTGTCTCACAGTGGTCTGTGTTTGGGATTAGTCTATAAGAAGGAAAGTGATTTTTCTTAATAAAGAGCTGATGAACTGGCTCGTTTCTATTTTTGCAATTCTAAATTCTTTAAATATAGTCAAAGCTGGCCTTAAACCCGCAATCCCCCTACCTCATCCTCTTATGGGCTTGGGCTACTTACTGATGAAATCCATCATTCCCAGCTTCTTTGGGGACTTCTATCTCACAGAAGACAGAATGCTGTCTGTAGTTGTAGTAGACATTTATCATGAAACTCAAAAGAGTCACAGAAACAATAGCAATAAAGCACTGGGACTTGAGGACGTCAATGTATTTGAACTTAGATCCCTTCCTTTATGTTGTCATATACATCTCTCTGTCAGTAACACATCTGGGGGAGATCTGTGCTGTTGCAAGTATGCTGACCCCACATGGAACTGCACATGCTTCTTTACAGAAAGGGTCTAATCTGGAAAGTGTTGCTTTGTCATCATATATACATAGCCACTGCTGGTCAGCCTCTGTCAGAATTCAAGGTCACATAGACAGGTATAAAAGGAGTCTATGACAGCTGGCAAATGGGACAGGAAGTTGCACATATGTATTAGTGACTTGGCTCCCACAAAGACTTGTTTGGTTGCTGATAAAATACAATATGCAGCTTCAGTGAGCAGTTTGAACAAGTTTTCAATTTCTCTCAGATCCTTATATGCATTTGTGACACCTCAAAATATACCAAACACAATTGTATAATTGATGACATTTCTTTAGCACTATATATAAAGGAGAAACATGTGACATCATTATGTCATGATGCTGTCCTATACTATTGTCATATGCATGAGGTGCTGTTGTCCAGTGATTGTTCCTTCCTTGATCTTTTATGTAAAACGATTTCAGGATGGGGGATAGATCAATCACTAAAGTGCTTTAAAACCCCAGAACATAATTAAAAATCTGAGGCATGGTGTTGCATGCTTGCAATTCACGTTTGGAGTGCTGAAGATATAAGATAATCCCTGGGGCTCATTTGGGCTGGTCTAGTTGGTGACTCTAAGCCAATGAGACATTATATCTCAAAAGAGATATACAGAATTTCTGAAGATAATTCTAGAGGTTTTCCTCTGGCATTCACAAGCACATACATACATATGAGCATCCACTTCCATATGCACATCTAAACTTGTGAAGCACATTTTTCATGCCATGTCACCTTGCCCCTTTCTGAAGACAGTATCAGAGGCTGTTCTGAGAAGAAGCACTATCTATGAGATCATCACAGCAAATAAAGCCATTGGTTAGTAGTAGAACCTAGACAGCATGGGAAAGTCAACAAAAATAGAGTATAGGTACACACACAACGAATAAGATGAGTAGGAAAAGTAAAGAGAGAGAGAGGAGAGAGAGAGAGAGAGAGAGAGAGAGAGAGAGAGAGAGAGAGAGAGAGACAGAGAGAGACAGAGAGAGACAGAGAGAGAGAGAGACTAAATTTTAGCAAGCTTAAAAAGAGCAGAAGTATCCATGCTCACATGAGTTTGTGTGCCAGGTCTTTTCTATATAAACTCAAGACTCTAGCACATGTAGGAATGTGACCTGTAGCAAGTCACCAAGTCTCTCTACATCCTGGTTTTTTTTTTTATGTAGAAATGAATACATCATTCTTACAGTGACTTCAACACTAACATTAAAATGTTAAAGACATCAAAAAAACTATGGAATCATTATAAGCTGAGGAAAATCCTCTATTGAATTGTGCATATCTACAACTTTTCATAACAATTTTTTATTTAAAAATAGTTAAAGTACTTAAACTTTTAAAAACCAAAGAGTGAAAATAGAATGTTAGAACTTCATGATTAATTTAATAATAGTAAAAAATCAGTAGGTACTTAAATGATTTGATTATATATGCATACTTAAGTGCTTTATAAAAAGATTTATTTATTATGTATACAACATTCTGCCTCCACTACACCTGAGGGCATCAGATCTCAAGACAGATGGTTGTGAGCCACCATGTGGTTGCTCAGAATTGAACTCAAGACCTCTGGAAGAACAGTCAGTGCTCTTAATCTCTGAGCCATCTCTCCAGCCCCTTAGGTGCTTTTTAAAAAACATTGTTTTTCTTATCATTGAATTTTATTTAGGAAGAACTTGGGAAGTGATGGAGCCCATTCTCCTACCTCAAATATAGAAAGTTTTAGAGCCAAAGAGGTCAAACAATTTCAAGGAAAAAAAAAAAATTTTCTGAAAAATCTGCTTACATTCACTTTAAGTATGTATTTTTTTAAATTTCTGATAATGCAAATAAACAAATGAAACAGCTCACAAAGACGCTGCTAAACCTAATTTATGGCCTACTTTAGTAAATAAAACTTTCACAATGGTTATTGATAACATACACCAACATTAGGTCATCAGCCTAGATGGAAGTGCTCATAGGCAGCTCTGTGATAGGTTTCCCAAAGCTTGAATGCTCCCATTCTCTGTCACCTTTTCTTCTTCTGCACTGCACTTTTATCTGAACATAGGCATAGCTTAGCCCCAAGTCTGTTTGTCAAAACTCTGCTTACTGTGTTTCACATTAAATTTCATCTGTCTTGTTAAATTTTCTCTATGATTCTAGCTAAAGGCATTCTCCCAAATGTCATGTTAGTCATTCTTTTTAATTATAAATCATAGTGCACACATATATTTTGTTATATATTTATGTTCATATATAACATTTATATTTCTGCACATATACTTATATATGTTACAAGCAGCTGGCCTTTCAGATCAGACAAAAGGCTGTGACAGTGTCCTGCCAAATTCAAGGCATAGCATATACAGTCTTTGTTTGGTCTTTGACACTGTTGACCACTATATTTTCTGAACATCCTCTTGGCTTCTTGGCAGCACTCTGTCCACTTTCAGTGTCTGCATTGCTGTGCTGCTCTGGTAAGCAGTTCTGAAATTAGCACTTTTTCTTCCTGCCTCCTTTCCTTCCTCCCTCCCTCCCTTCCTTCCTTCCTTCCTTCCTTCCTTCCTTCCTTCCTTCCTTCCTTCCTCCCTCCTTTCCTTCCTCCCTCCCTTCCTTCCTCCCTCTTTCCCTCCCTCCTTCCCTCCTTCCCTCCCTTCCTCCTTCCCTCCTTTTTTCTTCCTTTTTGTTTACTAGGAAAAGATACGGCCTTATTCCAGAGCTCTAAGCCTTGGAACTTGGGCAATATTCCCTTTTATAAAACAGAGCATCACTATGTATTTTTCTTCTTAGTATTGAGACATATAATGGAACCTAAATGATGATAATATGGAATTACAGCATCTATTTCCAGTGACTATCTTTGAATGGCTAGGGGACTGATACTAATGAAAATCACCTAAACTTTTAGTATTTGGTTATATAATTCACATTTTAGTAACTTTTTTTATTTAATTTTTTTGTATTTATCAAAAAAAACTAAAGAAAATTTAAAATGCAGAAGAGTTAACAATAACTATATAGAGGATAAGAGTCATAAGCATGGCTTATCAAGGGTGGAAATGCAAATAAGATTGCTACACATATATTTACTTTGTGTTCAGCTTTCACTCTGAATTTTTTTTCCATCCCTGTATATCCTTATTCAAGGTCCCTTCCCCCTTCCAACACATCTGGTCATTTTTCTTCTCTGCAACTCCCCATCCCCTCCCTGGGCAGGGAGCAGGCAGTCCTATGGTCCCACTGACCCAGTAATGCTTAGATCAGTCTCCACTTCTGGCCAAATCCAGTTCTTTCCCCCCTCCCTCAAGAGTGAGTCAGGTGTTCCTATAGTTGGACTGGGGTTTGAAGGGTCAGTCTAGGGTGTTTCTGATCCCAAGCTGTTCGGTGGTTGTGGTTTGCCGCTTGGGCATGTTTGGCTTTTTTTTTTTTTTTCTTGTTTGTTTGTTTAGAGACCACTAATGAGTGAGTACATCCCCTGCTTATCTCTCTGAGTTTGTGATACTTCGCGCAGGAGGATATTCTCCAAATCCATCCATTTGCCTGCGAATTTTAGCATATCATTTTTTCTTACTGCTGAGTAGTATTCCATTGTGTAGATGTACCACAGTTTGTTAGTCCATTCTTCAGTTGAGGGACATCTAGGTTGTTTCCAGGTTCTTGCTATTACAAATAATGTTGCTATGAACATAGTTGAGCTAATACCTTTGGAGTGTGAATGTGCCTCTCTAGGGTATACACCCAGAAATGGTATTGCTGGTTCCTTGGGGAGCTTGATTCTCAATTTTCTGAGAAACCTCCATATTGTATTCCAAAGTGGCTGAACAAGCTAACACTCCCACCAACAATGGAGGAGTGTTCCCCTTGCTCCACATCCTCTCCAGCATAGGCTGTCATCTGTGCCTTTTATCTTAGCCAATCTAACAGGTGTTAGGTGAATCTCAAAGTTGTTTTGATTTGCATTTCTCTGATGGCTAAAGATGAAGAGCACTTTTTCAGGTGCCTTTCAGCCATTTGTAGTTCCTCTGCTGAGAGTTCCCTTTTTAGATCTGAACCCCATTTTTTGATAGGGTTATTCAAGATTTTGGACTCCAAATTCTTGAGCTCTTTATATACCTTAGAGATCAGTCCTCTATCACTTGTAGGGTTGGTGAAAATCTTTTCGCATTCTGTAGGCTGGCGTTTTGTCATATTGACAGTGTC
This sequence comes from Sigmodon hispidus, assembly GCA_004025045.1. NCBI lineage: Eukaryota > Metazoa > Chordata > Mammalia > Rodentia > Cricetidae > Sigmodon > Sigmodon hispidus. Next base: position 536 of record PVIH01014367.1, on the reverse strand, counting down.
CTTGGCTTTGCAGAAGCTTCCCAGCTTCAGGAGATCCCACTTATTGATTGTTTGTCTTAGTGCCTATGCCACTGGTGTTATATTTAGGAAGTGGTGGCCTGTGCCAATTTGTAGAAGTGTATTTCCCACTTTCTTTTCTATCAAGTTCAAAGTGGTTGGGTTTAAGTTGAGGTCTTTGATCCACTTGGATTTGAGTTTTGTGCAGGGTGGCAGGCTCGGATCTATTTGCATTTTTCTACACACTTCCTTCCAGTTATGCCAACACCATTTGTTAAATATACTATCTTTTTTCCATTGAATGTTTTGGGCTTCTTTGTCAAAGATCAGGTGTTCATAAGTTTTTGGGTTAATGTCTGGATCCTCAATTCTATTCCATTGGTCCACAAGTCTGTTTTTATGCCTGTACCAGGCTGTTTTTATTACTGTAGCTCTATAGTATAGCTTGAAGTCAGGGATGGTGATACCTCCTGAGGTTCTTTTGTTGAGTAAAATTGTTTTGGCAATCCTGGCTTTCCTGTTATTCCAAATGAAATTGA